>PVKV010003071.1:0-63875 GCA_004027835.1 Alouatta palliata | reverse complement strand
TTCTTTCTTTCTCTTTCTCTTTCTTTCTCTCTTTCTTTCAAGTGGACAGGGTCTCACTCAGTTACCCAGGTTGGAGTGCACTGGCACAATCATGGCTCACTGCAGCCCTAACCTCCCAGGCTCAAGTGATCCTCCCGCCTCAGCCTCCTAAGTAGCTGGGACTGCAAGCACATACCACTACACCTGGCTAATTTTTTATTTTTTGTGGAGATGGGGTTTAACCGTGTTGCCCAGGCTGGTCTCGAACTCCTGGACACAAGCCATCCTCCTGCCTCAGCCTCCCAAACTGTTGGGATTACAAGGCCCAGCCCGGCCCTTGCTCTTTGTTTCCTCCAAGAGGAACAAGGGCCTTATGGAATCAGAGGCTTCCACTTCCCCAAGTGGAAACCTCAGCCTGGTCTTGGCCAGAGCTGGCTTACGAGCTAGAATCAGCACAGTCCACCCGGCCAGAGACTTTGATGGCCCAGACCATCCCAGCCTCGGGGGTCCAAAGGGAAAAGAAATTCAGCTCCGGTACCTCTGGCTCCTGGAAGAGGAGGTGGGCTCCTGCAGATTTCTGCCTTGGGATGGATTCTGGAGCCCAGGATCCCCTGTCCAGGCCTGGATGAGCCAGTGGTGGGAGACGTTGTAAATATTTTTCAGTGAAGTCCGTGAGAGCGCTCAGAAGCCACTCCTGTCCAGGCCCTGTAGCAGCAACTCCCTTGGTGGGAGCCTCTCGCCGAGGCCCGCCAGCCACACCCTGGGACAGGCCAGGTTTTTCCTGAGTGGAAGCAGGGTTCAGACCAATGTGCCCTGCAGGACTGAGGAGCCCTGTAGGCTACCCGGGTCCCACAAAAAAGATGAGGGATTCTGGCCAGCAGCCAGGGAGGGGACGAAAGGGGATGCTGAGAAGCTTTCAGGCCATTTCTCCACCCTCCTGAGTCACACGGGAATGTCTGAGACCAGGAGGCAGGTGGGGGGGCGGGAAGCGGTGGGGAGTGCTTTTCTGCAGCCTCTGCCAGGATCCCAGTGGGGGCAGGAGGAGAGACGGGCCCAGAGCTGGGCGAGGAGAGCTGGAGAGAGGCTGAGGAGGATACAGCTGCAGCCGCAAGCCCAGACACCACTTCCTCTCTCCCACCCCTCCCTCCTTTCCAGCAATGTGGCCCACCAAAGACCTCATCCTCGGGAAACGCAGGCAGGCCCCACCCAGGAGGGCGGGGGTCTGGGGCTCCCCATTCCCAGCTGAGCCCAGGGCAGCACCAGGCCTGGCCTCACCTCCCTCCACTCGCCCATCCGTGGGGGCTGCTGCTCTCACCTATGGCTTCTAGATGATCGCCTCCCCTTTCATCCCATCCTCAACACCTCGCACCAGGCATACAGCTGGAGCCTAATAAATGCCAGTTTCCCCTCCTCTGCCACACCACACAGAGATTTTCCAGGTCCTCACTTGGCCTGATAGACTCATCAAAGGAGATGGACAAATTAGAAACTATTTTGTTTATTTATTTTCATTTATATATATATATATATATATATATATATAAAATATATATATATAACAGAGTCTTGCTCTGTTGCCCAGGCTGCAGTGCAGTGGCGCCATGTTGGCTCACTGCAACCTTTGCCTCTCGGGTTCAAGCAATTCTCCTGCCACAGCCTCCCAAGTAGCTGGGATTACAGGCACTCGCCACCACACCTGGCTAACTTCTGTATTTTTGTAGAGATGGGATTTCATGTTGGCCAGGCTGCTCTCGAACTCCTGAGCTCAGGTGATCTGCCCACCTTGGCATCCCAAAGTGCTAGGATTACAGGTGTGAGCCACCATGCCCAACTATTTATTTATTTATAGATGGAGTCTCGTTCTGTCGCCCAGGCTGGAGTGCAGTGGCGAAATCTCAGCTCACTGCAACCTCCACCTCCTGGGGTCAAGTGATTCTCCCACCTCAGCCTCCCAAGTAGCTGGAATTACAGGCACACATCACCACGCCCAGCTAATTTTTTTGTATTTTCAGTAGAGAAGGGGTTTTGCCATGTTAGCCAGGCTGATTTCGAACCCCTAGCCTCAAGTGATCTGCCCACCTCAGCCTCCCAAAGTGCTGGGATTACAGGTGTGAGCCACCACACCCAGCCCAAATTAGGAACTAAACCATCAGCAGCCTCAATTAGGAACTAAATCATCAGCAAAAGCTGAGCGGCTCGCCCCTGAAAGAGGCAGCTGAGGACCAGCTGGGGTGGGAGGGGTTGGGGGGCAGGGTCCTTGCCCTGCTCTGCCCCAGGGAGATGCTGCCACAGACTCTGCTGCCCTCGAACCCCCACTTCCAGCAGGGTCCCCACTGTCACCGAGACCCAGAGCTGCCACGGCTTCTGCATCATCCTTGTTTGTTATTTGATGTTTCGGGCAAGCAGATCTGTGTTTTGCCAGCTGCCGGCTGGCAGCTCAGCCCATCCTGCAGCTGGAGGCTGGAGTCGGGGGGCCCAGGGAGCCCTTTGAAGTCCCTGTCTTAGCTGACAGCCCTCCCCTCTGTCCTCCCACCAGGGAATCCCACTGCCTTTGGTATGGACAAACAGCCACAAAGCTCAGAAAAGCATATTTCCCAAAAACATTCAGCCCGGCCCTGCCCTGCTGGAAGCCATTGCACATGGTTCTTGGGGCTGAGACCATGGCTTTCTGCAAACTGACGTGGCCTTTGGGTGCAGCAATGGAACCAGAGGACATCAGGGTGGCCCCAACCTAGAACCCAGGTCCCGGCCACCTCTCACACAGGCCGGGCTAGCAGAGGTGTCAGCGGAAGTTCAGCGGCAGCTGCTCCCTTTGCACCGGGACTAGAGGCTGGACAGCTGGGATTAGTCAGAGGTTCCGAGTTGTGTCCTCCGCCAGCTCAACCATGGGGACCTCCTCCAAGTGGAAACCCCAGCCTGGGCTTGGCCAGAGCTGGCTTATGGACTGGAAACAGCCCGGTCCACCTGGCCGGAGACTTCGATGGCCCAGGCCACGCCAGCCTCATGGGGTCCGCAGGGGAGAGAGGTTCAGCTCAGAAATCTCTGGCTCCTGGAAGAGGAGGTGGGCAGCTTCCTGCCAGAGCCAGGTGACTTTAATTCAGCTACCCACAAACCTCCCTGGTCCCTTCTCTGTGCCAAACCCAGGGCAGGTGCCAAGATACAGACAGAGACCAAACTCAGTCCCTACCCTAGAGGAATTCGCAGTCAGGTAAAATAACAGCAACCCGTGTGTCTGTGCCCAGGGGGCAGAGGCCCAGAGAAGCAGCCTGGGACTGAGCTGAGCTGACCGGCTGGAAGTGGGTGAAAGTGCTGCAGAGGCCTGGGAGGCAGGCGGCCAGGCCTCTGGTGGTGGGGGTTCTTTCATTCAGCAGTCCCCTCCTAGCACTGACAGAGTGCCAGGCACTGGGAGGGCCAGTCCTGCACCACAAAGCTGCTAAGTCCAGGAGGCGGGTGGCCGCAGCCACATCTGCCCATCCCTCAGCCAGGGGAAGTGACTCGCCTCTGAGGCTCCTGCAGGCTGGCTCCCAGGGGTGTATGCAGGAAAGAGTTTGCAGGTTTCATGGCCACTGCAGTCGGGCTCAGGCCTAAGGAGGGTGCAGGCCAAGCCAGCAGGTTCTAATTAAGGGACTGGGCTCCTTGCAGCCACCCAGGGGCCTGGGGGCTTCGCCAATTTGTAGAGCAGCCAGTGCTGTTTTGTACAGCGTCTCCTGGAAACGGGGGCCACTCTAATGCGGATCCAGGTACCCTGGAGCCGTTGTGGGCAGCAGCCAGCCACGCAGTCCGGGCTCACACATTATCCCTTCCAGGTGCTTCCCCACTACCAGGCTGACCTGGGGGGACACAGATCCCTGCTGCAGCATGGGGAGAACTGCCCTCTCCCAGCCTGGGTCAGTGCTGCCAGAACCCAAAGGAACTGGGGACAGAGGCTGGGTCCGTGCCTCCCTTCACCACCTTAGGTTGCCCTGAGTGAGCATTCTAAAATAAAAGGAGGCTAGGCACAGTGGCTCAAGCCTGTAATCCCAGCACTTTGGGAGGCCAAAGTGGGCGGATCACTTGAGGTCAAGAGTTTGAGACCAGCCTGGTCAATGTGGTGAAACTCCATCTCTACTAAAACCACAAAAAATTAGCCGGGCCAGCAGTGGTGGTACGCCCCTATAGTCCCAGCTACACAGGAGGCCGAGGCACAAGAATTGCTTGAACCCAGGGGGCGGTGGTTGCAATGAGCTGAAATTGTGCCACTGCACTCCAGCCTGGGCGACAGAGCGAGACTCTGTTTCTAAATAAATAAATAAATAAAATAGGCTGGGCAAAGTGGCTCACACCTGTAATCCCAGCACTTTGGGAGGCCGAGGCAGGCAGATCACAAGTTCAGAAGTTCGAGACCAGCCTGGACAACATCGTGAAACCCCATCTGCACTAAAAACACAAAGAAATTAGCTGGGTGAGGTAGCAGATGCCTGTAATCCCAGGTACTCAGGAGGCTGAGGCAGGAGAATCGCTTGAACCCATGAGGCAGAGGTTGCAGTGAGCCGAGATCATGCATTGTTCTCCAGCCAAGGTGACAGTGCAAGACTCCGTCTCAAAAAATAAAATAAAATAAAATAAAATAAAAACAAACCAAGAACGAGTACTGTCACCTAGTGTCTAGACAATGCCCAGCACATAGTAGGTGCTCAAAGAATGAAGAGTGAACAACCAAACTCAGTGCTTAGAAACCTGGCTGGCACACAGTAGGCACAGTAGGCTCACAATCCACGTATTGAACAAATGAAGGAATGAAGTCTGTCTTCAGCCTCAGGCAATGAGTTCCAGAAAGCAGGCGGCCTGTTGTGTTCATCTTGTGTCTGAAATGCCTGATACAGGATCCAGGACTCCCCGGGCCTGGCAAGACCCACCCCAGCCAAGGTTCCCGTCCTGGCGCTGGGGGCCGGGGAGGAGGGAGGGAGGCCGGCAGGCGGCTGGTCAGGCAGTGTGAGTCTGGCCTTTGAATGCTATTCCCGGCAGTTCCTCTGATTCACAGCTGTCCCAGGAACAGTCATGGCTGTGTCAATAAATATTGGTGACTCTTAATGACCTATCCGTCTCGCAGGGCCGTGTGGGCCTTCCTGCCCCTCCAAAGACCGGGTCCAGGCTGTTGTTTTTCTAGCCAGCATGTAGCGCTCCCTGCCAGGGAGAGGGTGTTGGGGACCCAATGGCCCCGCAGGCTGGTAACTCAGAAGGCATTTTCTGCCTACTAGCTTCGCATGCTCCTTTTCACCAGAACTCCCCAGACCTCCTGGGAATGACCCTAGGCACAGAAGGATGGGCAACATCGGAGGCCCTGACTTGGAAAGATCCGGAAAGGAGCTGCCACCTTGGCCCCTGCCCTTCCCCCTATACCTCTGCCTGCTGTCTTGTCCCTTCTCCATGCTAGAAAAGTACATCGAATCTCAGACCGACACAATGTGCCAGGCAAAGATAAGCTGCCTTTTCTCCTACCACACTTGACATTTCCACAGTTTGGGCCGCGTTCGAGTTTCAGTTAAAACTCAACCGCAGCACCGCCAGGCACAGTGGCTCATACCTTGTGATCCCAGCATTCTGGGAGGCTGAGACGGGTGGATCACCTGAGGTCAGGAGTTTGAGACCAGCCTGGCCCACATGGTGAAACACTGTCTCTATTAAAAATACAAAAATTAGCCGGGTCATGGCAGTGTGCGCCTGTAATCCCAGCTACTTGGAAGGCTGAAATGGGAGGATTGTTTGAACCCAGGAGGCAGAGGTTGCAGTGAACCGAAACAGGACCACTGCACTCCAGCCTGGGTGACAGGGCGAGACTCCATCTCAAAAAAAAAAAAAAAGAAAAGAAAGAGAAAAAAAGAAAAAAAACCCCTCAACTGCAGCCCTCTTTACTGGACGGCAGATTTTATCATGAAAGCAAAGAACGGTTATGAGCACACAGGATTTGTGTCATCTCCGCAATTCTACTTCAAAGAATATTCACTGTGTGCTTTCTATATGTCAAGCACTCTGGGGTGGTGGGGGAGGCCACCAAACCCAAGACGGGCTTGATTCTGCCCTCCTGAGCTTGCAGTCCAGAGGGAAGGCAGGCAGTGCAGAAGCCGCTGCACACGGGACCGAAGCTCCCCAGCCAGGAGTGTGCATGCTGCTGGGACATCACGGAGACTCAAGGGAAGGGCGGCCAAAGGCAATGTGTGATTCTTTTTAGGTTTTTTGTTTGTTTTTTGGGTTTTTTTTTTTTTTTTTTTTGAGACAGTCTCCCTCTGTCGCCCAGGCTGGAGTACAGTGGCACGATCTTGTCTCACTGCAACCTCAGCCTCCCAGGTTCAAGTTATTCTCTTGCCTCAGCCTCCCAAGTAGCTGGGATTACAAGTGTGCACCAGCATGCCTGTCTACTTTTTGTATTTTTAGTAGAGATGGGGTTTCGCCATGTTGGCCAGGGTGGTCTCGATCTCCTGCCTCAGCCTTCCAAAGTGCTGGCTTTACAGGCGTGAGCCACCGTGCCTGGCCCCAGTGTGTGATTCTTGACTGGAGCTTGCATTAAAGCAAAAGCAGCAGCTGGTTTCGGGTTTTTGGAGAATTTAATCATGGCTTACGTATTACATAATATCCCTGCATCAAAGCCAAATTCGTCAGTATGGAAATTGACTTTTGGCCATGCAGGAGACAGTCATTGATTTTGGAAGGTACCTGCTGAACTATTGAGAAGGGAAGTGTCATCGTGTCTGCAACTGACTTTTGAATATTTCGGTGGTCATCCAGAAGGCAGGCTCCTGCGGGCTGAGCCGGAAGTAGCCTAGCAAAGCAGGGAGAAGAGCGTGCACAGGACCAAGAGTGGCCCGGCAAAGGCCCACGCCCAGGAACTGCTGCGGGAGACAAGGTTGGGGGGCAGGGCCAGGTTGTGGCAGGGAGTAATCAGGTGACAAGGAAGGCACGCTTGGACCCAGAGGGTGGCCGTGGGCGTGGAGAGGGTTGGGAGGTATTTGGGAGGTAGAATGTGCAGGAGCACCCAGGACGTGGGGAGAGAGGGTGCGGAAGGGGAGAGAACCGGGAGAATGAAGGTGCCATTTACAGAGGTGGGAGACCCAGCGAGCAGCAGAGTGGGAGTGGGAGAAGGTCAAGAGCTCAGTTTCAGACATGCTGGGTCTATGGAACGTCTCCAGTGAGATACCAGGAATTTGAAGGTGTGTTTGCCCAAATAACCATGGAAGACAGTACTCTGTCCTCAGGCATGGGTGTTGGGGACGTCGCGTGGCCATGCCAGCCAGGCGTGCCGGATGCCGCAGAGGCGGGACGAGGTGAGGACAGCCAGTTGTGCCTTGCTCATCCTGCATTGGTTGTGCAGGCTCCTCTCTGTCTTCCTTGGAGGAACGGATCAAGACTGTTCACCCCACAGGCCCTCGACATGAGTCAGGATTCAGAGCTGCGCCCTGCGGCCACCCACCTCCTGTCACAGGCTGGAAAGGAGCTGATTGCCCAGAACTCAGCTGAAAGGGGTTCTATGTCCCCTTGTGTCTTGTTTATTTATCACTGGGGCACTCTGGGTGGCTTGGTCTGCTGGGAGTGGGACGGGCCCCCTCCCGGATGCTGGCGGCTGGTCTGGTACCAGCTCCCTGCAGGCGAAGCCCATTCTGCCACCGTGTAGTCATTCAGCATATAATGACTGAGCTGTTACTGTGTTCCAGGCATTGTTCCAGATGCTGGGAAGATATCAGAAGTCCAGTCTATAGGAACAGTAACTTCTTATTGTCATAAATAATCATCGTATAAAGATAAATCATAATGCCAAGCGCAGTGGCTCACGCATATAATCCCAGCACTTTGGGAGGCCGAGGCAGGTGGATCATGAGGTCAGGAGTTCAAGACCAGCCTGGCCAAGATGGTGAAACCCCATCTCTACTAAAAATACAAAAATCAGCTGGGTGTGGTGGTGGGCACCTGTAGTCCCAGCTACTCAGGAGGCTGAGGCAGCGAATCACTTGAACCTGGGAGGCGGAGGTTGCGGTGAGCTGAAATTGCGCCACTGCACTCCAGCCTGGATGACAGAGTGAGACTCTGTCTCAAAATTAATTAATTAATTAATTTTAAAAAACAAAAAAATTATAACAATAATATACATGATGATGATGCCTACCATTTAGTAAGCACTCGGCATACACCGGACACTGTGCTGAGTGCCCCATGTCCCCTGTAATCTTCACAACCACCTATGTTTAGCATTAATATTACCATTTGACAGATGGGACAACAGCTCAGAGAAGGAAGGTAAGTGGCCGCCCAAGATCACAGCTTGTAAATGTCAGGGTCAGTGTTTGAACTCAGACCTGGAGCTTGTGCTTACAAGCTCTCAGCCTGAAACTTGCCAGGGCCCAGCTTGCCCTTTGGTGGGTAGGGGTGATAGAGTTGGAGGCCCCATCCCGTTCAGGTCCAGCTCTGAATCTCACGGGCCTGGCCTGAGACCTCATCGGCTCTGTGTCCTCCAGGTCCTGGACTCCTCCTTGCATCTGGTTCTGACCCTAGATCCCTGCTTTCATGGTGAGCTCAGCCCAGCGCATCTCACTCAGCAGGAGGGAGGGAGCACTGGCAAGGCACCAGTTCAGGCAGGCGCTGGTAGCGTAGCGTTGCCAGATGTCGGGCAGGACATATACTAAAAAGTTGTTTGTGGGCTGGGCGCGGTGGCTCACGCCTGTAATCCCAGCACTTTGGGAGGCCAAGGTGGGTGGATCACTTGAGGTCAGGAGTTCAAGACCAGCCTGGCCAACATGGGGAAACCCCATCCCTACTAAAAATACAAAAATTAGCCAGGCGTGGTGGGGCACACATGTAGTCCCAGCTACTCACGAGGCTGGGGCAGGAGAATTGCTTAAACCCGAGAGGCGGAGGTTCCAGTGAGCTGAGATTGCACCACTGCACTCCAGCCTGGGCGACAGAACGAGACTCCATCTCAAAAAAACAAAAAGTTATTTATGGATTATCTGAAATTCAAATTCAACTGACTGATCTGTCTACTTGCTAAATCTAGCTACCTAAGGGGTGGGGGGTTGGAACACTGTGATGGGGATTTCAGCTAGGAGGGGGCATGAGAAGGGGGTTTGGATGAAATGCCCCAAGAAGGGTATCCTCAGATATTCAAGAGTCTTTCATTCCACCCTTGTAGATAAACAGGTGCGAGCTTCCTGTCTCCTGATCATTTTCAAGTTCTTGTGTGCTTACCTAGAGAGCCGCGTTTAGAGTCACTATTTACATGTCTTCCTGATCAGGCCCGTCTGTTCCTGCACCTGCTGTCACCCCACAGCCACCACCACCAACTCCAGCAGCACTCTCAAGTTTCCAGGGCCTGTTCCTTTCGCCAAGAGCATTCTTGCTCTCCACTCTGCCTTTCTCCCGGGAGCCCTCCTGTACCCCTAGCCCATCCGTTGCAACCTGAACGTCCTGTCCTCACACTGATTACACTCTATTGCAGTCGTGCCTGGACTTTGGGAGGGTCCGAGCCTGGGGACCCTCTCCTGAGAGACACACACACACAATCTCCACTGCAGAGGATTTATGGACACCCCTCCCCTCTTCCAAGCCCATTCGTAGACCCCAGGTTGATGTTGGAATTTCCTGGCTACTTCATTATCTTCTGTGAAAATATAAGCTCCACGAGAGTCTTGTTCACCACAGAGCAGCACCTGGAACATGGTATTCATCCATAACAATCCATTCCAATATCAAAAAGCTATCAGCAAAGGTAACAATAGTCTATGTTACATATCAGGAAGGATAAATGGCTGGGCGCAGTGGCTCATGCCTGTCATCCCAGCACTTTGGGAGGCCAAGGCGAGTAGATCACCTGGGGTCTAGGAGTTTGAGACCAGTCTGGCCAACATGGTGAAACCCCATCTCTACTAAAAATACAAAATTAATGGTGCAAGCCTGTAGTCCCAGCTACTCGGGAGGCTGAGGCAGGAGAATCGCTTGAACCCAGGAAACGAAGGTTGCAGTGAGCTGAGATCACGCCACTGCACTCCAGCCTGGGTGACAGAGCAAAACTCAACAAAAAACAAAAACAAAAACAGTGGGGTGTGGTGGGGGTGTGTGGCCGAGGCCTTCTTTGCAAGCAGACAGCCTGTGGGTTCACCCATCAATTCTGGGGCACCTTGGTGTCTGAGGCCTCCTCAAACCATTAACAATGGCTTTAAAAGTACCATCTCAACCTAAAATAAACATCTAATGGATTCAAGGAGACCTTGCTAAAGAAGGTCGTCTTACATTCCAACACACCGGCCGGTCAGGAGGCCAGTTACTCTCCTCCCCGGTGGGGCTGGGGCTTCATATGCGAGAGAGACAGCAACAAAGTCTGGGGCGGTGGGTGAGGGACGGGCTGACCAAAAAAAGTACATATTCCGCACACAGTGGATGTTTAGCAGATGTTTTTTGGATAGACTTAAGCTTTTAGACAATGAAACAAAAATAATTCTTCCCATCATCACAATATAAAAATGTGACCACATCCCTATACCACGTCCCCTGGGGACCTGGGAAGCGCGTCTGTCCCATAAATCCTCCAAAGAGCCTTCTGTGTGCCAGGCACCGTACTGGGCACTGGAGCACACTTACAAGGGCAGCTCCTGGGCGCCTGCTCCTGCTGTGGTCCCCAGCCCAGCCCCTCCAGCCCCATCCTCACCCTGATCCAGCAGGGAGGGCCTCCTGACCTGTTTTGGCTTCTGAGTGGAAACAAGCCGCTGAGCTGCAAGGCAAAGTCAGCTCTGGGCAGAGCCCAGTGACTCTCAGCTCAGGCTCACCTCTGACCAAGAAAGAAACACAGCTGTGGTTATCAGAAAGCGACTGAGAGCTCAGGACGGTGGGGGTGGGGTGGAGCTGGGAGGAGGAGGGTGGGTGTGGGGGGAATAGAGAAGTTCTGAATCACAGAATCTTATTCATGGGGGCAGATGTGGTCACATGCTGGGACGGGACAGGACGGGGTGGGGTGGGAAGAGGGAGTCTTATCCCCACCGCATTTCTTAGGAAGAGCAGAGAGCCCCTGAGCCTGGGAGGGGTGAGCTGGCCTGGCCTGTGGGGGTGAATGAGTCGCTGGCCTTGCAGGGCTACTTGAGTGCTGCCAACAGATTCCCAGGGGCCCAGGGCGACCAGCTCTGGCAAAGCCTGGTAGCAAGTATCCCCACCTGAGCATGGCGAGGCCTGGCAAGGCCCAGCAGGCCCCCACCCCGCCAAACGTCCGGGGCCAAATCTGCTGCTGATTGGCCAACCCATGGAACTGAAACGGAAAATCCCCCACCCGTGGCCAACAACTGCCAAAACCACTTGAAAGAGGCAAGTCTCCCACGGCTTGAGACGTTGCAAAGGTCAGGATCCATTAGCAAGTTGGTTGCTTAGAGGTCCCTGGAAAGGGAGGCAAGAGGCAGGACCAGGGCCTGGAGGCTGGACTGGAGAAGTTGGGCCTGGGATCACTGAGGGTCAGCGTTCTGCTGCAGGATGGTGAGGTGATGGGCTCCCCCCGGCCCAAGATTCGGAGCAGGGAGCAGCTTCACCCCACAGGCCTGGGCCAGCGGCCCAGCGCTTCCCAGAGCCGCAGGGAACTTCCAGGGAACTGAGACCTCCAAGCCCAGAGACAATGCCTCCAAAATTCCTTGGGATTTTTCTTCCCTCGTCAAAAGCCTGTCTATTTATAGATATGGAAATATTCATGGAGAAAGGACTGGAAGGAAATACATGAAATGTTAACATGTTTATTTTCTTCTCCTCCTTATCCATATTGTTTTACGAAAAATAAACATGACTTTCAAGATAAGAAAAAAGATATTTTTAAAGTATAATTAATCTTGAGATGTTATTCATGTTTTTTTTTTAATTGTACTTTAGGTTCTGGGGTACATGTGCAGATCACGCAGGATTGTTGCATAGGTACACACGTGGCAATGTGGTTTGCTGCCTCCATCCCCCCGTCACCTACATCTGGCATTTCTCCCCATGTTATCCCTCCCCGACCTCCCCACCCCACCGTTGTCCCTCCCTTGGCCCCCCCAACAGACCCCAGTGTGTGATGCTCCCCTCCCTGTGTCCATGTGTTCTCACTGTTCGACACTCTCCTATGAGTGAGAACATGTGGTGTGTGATTTTCTGTTCTTGTGTCAGTTTGCTGAGAATGATGGCTTCCAGATTCATCCATGTCCCTACAAAGGACACGAACTCATCATTTTTTATGGCTGCGTAGTATTCTATGGTGTATATGTGCCACATTTTCATGTTATTATAGAAAGGTGGAACACTGAACTCACTCACAGTGCTGTTAACCACCAACGCTTTTGCTGTGTTTTCTTTTTTCCTTCCTTCCTTCCTTCCTTTTTCTTTCTTTCTTTCTTTCCTTCCTTTCCTTCTTTCTTTCCTTTCTTCCTCTATTTCTCTCTTTTTCTTTCTTTCTTTCTCTCTTGACAGGATCTCGTTCTGTTGCCCAGGCTGGAGTACAATGGTGCAATCTCGGCTCACTGCAACCTCTGCCTCCTAGACTCAAATAATCCACCTGCCCTGGCCTCCCAAAGTGCTGAGATAACACACTTTGCCTGGCCTGCTGTGTTTTCTTTTGTTATTTCTTCTCTGCAGACATTTGTGTGTAAGGTGGTTGTCCATGCTGTATTTTATTTTTTTATTTTTGAGACAGGGTCTTGCTCTGTCACCCAGGCTGGAGTGCAGCGGCACAATCAGGGCTCACTGCAGCCTCAGCCTTCCGGTCTCCAGCAATCCTCCCACCTCAACCTCCTGAGTAGCTGGGACTACAGGCACATGCCACTATGCCCCGCTGACTTGCATATTTTTTGTAGAGATGCATGTCTCCCTGTGTTGCTCAGGCTGATCTCGAACTCCTGGGCTCAAGCAATCCTCTAGCCTCGGCCTCTTCAAGTGCTGGGATTTATAGGCATCAACCATTGTGCCTAACTTCACACTGTGTTTTATGTTATTACAAAATTTTATGTGTTACCAGAAAGGCATCATAACCATCTTTTTTTTTTTTTTTTTTAAAGACGGGGTTTCACCATGTTGGTCAGGCTGATCTTGAACTCCCGACCTCAGGTGATCTGCCCGCCTTGGCCTCCAAAGTGCTTGGATTACAGGCGTGAGCCACCACGCCCGGCCTGTCATAACCATCTTTTAAAATGTCTACGCCAAGTGTGGTGGCTCATGCCTGTAATCACAGCACTTTGGGAGGCCAAGGTGGGTGGATAACTTGAGGTCAGGAGTTCAAGACCAGCCTGGCCAACATGATGAAACCCTGTCTCTATTAAAAATACAAAAATTAGCCAGTTGTGGCGGCACATGCCTGTAATCCCAGCTATATGGGAGGCTGAGGCATGAGAATCACTGGAATAAGGGAGTTGGAGGCTGCAGTGAGCCGAAATTGCACCATTGCACTCCAACCCGGGCAACAGAGACTCTGTTTAAAAAGAAAAAACAAAGTCTATCTAATATTTATTCAGTAGATAATACCATTATTCATTTAGCCAATCTCCCATTTGAAGGTGTACCTAAGATAGGTAGTTTCCAATTCTTTGCTATTATAAATAACACTGTTGTGAACATCTTCATGTGGAACATTCTTTTATTCTTTCTTTCTTTTCTTTTTGTTGAGACGGAGTCTCGCTCTGTCACACACGCTGGAGTGCAGTGGTGCAGTCTTGGCTCACTGCAACCTCCTGGGTTCAAGCGATTTTCCTGCCTCAGCCTTCTGAGTAGCTGGGATTACAGGCACCTGCCACCTTGCCCTGCTAATTTTTGTATTTTTAGTAGAGATGGGGTTTTCTCCATGTTGGCCAGGCTGGTCTTGAACTCCTGACCTCAAATGATCTGTCCACCTTGGCCTCCCAAAGTTCGAGGATTGCAGGCATGAGTCACCATGCCTGGCCATTCTTTCATCTTTTGACATAATTATCTTTTAAGTCAAATTATCATATTTCCAGATGTGTGATTACAGTGTGAAAGGTTGCCACACACTAAGCAGAAGAGCAAACTTGAATCCAAGTTTGTCTAAGCCCAAAATCCCCATCTTGAATCCTGCCAAATGTTTTTGTTGGTGGTGGTGGTGGTTTTTGGTTTTTTGTTATTGTTCTTGAGATAAAATCTTGCTCTGTCGCCCAGGCTGGAATGCAGTGGTGCAATCTCAGCTCACTGCAACCTCCACCTCCCAGGTTCAAGCAGTTCTTCTGCCTCAGCCGCCCAAGTAGTTGGGACTACAGGTGCCCACCACCGCGCCTGGCTTTTTTTTTTTTTTTTTTTTTTTTTTTTTTGTAGAATTTCTCTGCTGGACAATTTTGTATTTTTAGTAGAGAAGGGGTTTCACCATGTCAGCCAGGCTGGTCTTGAATTCCTGATGTTAGGTGATCTGCCCGCCTCAGCCTCCCAGAGTGCTGGGATTACAGGCGTGAGCCACCCCGCTCAGACCCAAAAGTTGTTATGTTTAAAGAAAAATGGGCCGAGCGAGGTGGCTCGCACCTATAATCCCAACATTTTGGGAGGCCCAGGAGGGCAGATCACCTGAGGTTGGAAGTTCGAGACCAGCCTGACCAACATGGAGAAACCCCATCTCTACTAACAATACAAAAATTAGCTGGGCATGGTGGCACATGCCTGTAATCCCAGCTATTCTGGAGGCTGAGGCGTGAGAATTGCTTGAACTGGGGAGGCGGAGGTTGCAGTGAGCCGAGATCATGCTGTTGCACTCCAGCCTGGGCAACAAAAGCGAAACTCCATCTCAAAAAAAAAAAGGAAAAGAAAAATGGGAAGGAGACTTCGCTGAGGACAGGACAGTGGGTGGGATCTCTCCCGCCCCCGACGTCCCACCCACATGCAGGGCTTTCACTATCAACAATGGTATTGACTTGGAGCCCTGCCCAGCCCCATTAGACAGGAGCGTGAAGTTGTGCGACACTCCCCAGTATAGTTGAGAGTCAAGATCTGTGCAAATGAGCGGCTTGGACCAGGCAGGAAAAACACTTTGTAGGGCTTCTCAAAGGAGGTGAGGCATCAACCGCATCTTCAAAGATGGGCAGGGTTTTGGCCAGCGGGGTGAGGGAAGGCATGGGCCAATATTCCTGGCTTGGCAGCAAGGGCCCATCCAGAGGAACCTGGGAGGCAGAAAACAGTGAGACATAAGCTGAGGGTGGATCAGGACAGTTCCAGGAAACATATGCCTAACATGTCCCCCGTGCATCCCTGGGGACATAAGACAAGATTCCCTTCCCCTTGATTTTTCAGTGACTCTAGTATTTCCAAAGTTTCTTGAGCTTTTGCTCATCTCATCCCTTGGTTGTCCACGCAAATCTCCGGGGTACCTCACCTTTCCCATACCCATCTCCCACCCCATGCTCCCTGCACCTTCTTCAACCACAGCCTCCCTTCCACGCCCTCTCCACTTTCCACTTTCCCGAAGCAACTCCATCATCTTGGCTCACTGCAACCTCCGCCTCGTGGGTTCAAGCGATTCTCCTGCCTCAGCCTTCTGAGTAGCTGGGATTACAGACACCTGCCACCTTGCCCTGCTAATTTTTGCATTTTTAGTAGAGATGGGGTTTTGCCATGTTGGACAGGCTGGTCTTGAACTCCTTCCCTCAAGTGATCTGTCTGCCTCGGCTCAAGGAAGACCGCCATGCCCCAAGGGCCAGCTCACCCCACAGCAGCTATGTGTCCTGGCCAGACCAGAGAGGGAGCAGAACTCCCCCCGACACATGCACATTCACACATTCGTACACACCACGCACACTCACACATGCTCACACTCACTCTCCCATCTTCACGTGCTCACACATTCACACTCACACCTCCAGTTACTCAGAACAGCCATGCCCTTGCTGACCCACGCAGAGGAGCGGAGAAGGAGACACTCCTGGTCAACCTGGAGTAGCTGGTTGACCAAGGGCTGAGGGCCTGGCCGGAGTGGGAGCCACTGCCCCACTTCTAGGGTGAGGGACCCAGGGCATCCACCTCCACTTCTAGGGTGAGGGCCCCGGGGCATCCACCTCCACCTCCCGCTGCAGCTACAGGCCCTGCCTCAATTCCCATCCCCTCCGTGGGGGCAAGGTGGCTGCTTAGGGCCATAAGCTGAGAAGAAAGACCCAGGTCCAAGTCCAGTTCCCACCCTCCACCACCTTCTCCCAAACTGGATTCTGAACCTCAGTTTCCCCAGGTACATGTGTGGCACCTCCATCACTGGAGTGCTGGACGACCACGTGACCTAATACATGCGAAGCGCTGGGCATGCTAAGCGCCACACAGGTCACATGGATGGAAAACGCCTCCCCATGGGAACAGCCTCAGTAGCCTCATTATTGGAGACCCTCAGGCATCTCGCTCCAGCATCCAGGGGCCTGAATAAAGCCTCGCAGAGTTGATTCTTGTTCCAAAGTCTCCCACACTACAATTCCACCTACTGAGAAAAGCGCCCTTATGGAAATAGCTGTCACCCTAGCTCTCCGCCCATCCCTGTCGCCACCAGGACAGCCTCTGGGGCCCCAGAGACACAGCAACCTGAGGCTGCTGTCCAAACCCGGCAGACGTCGAAGCCCAAACCCAGCGGCCGAGGAGGCTCTGCTCCGCTTCCTGCCAGTCACAGACACACCCAGACACTCATCCCCAAACTGGGGCAGCTTCCTGGGACCCCACACCTCCCCCACCCCCCCACCTACCAGCCTTGGTTGACTTCCTGCCGCCTGGGTCATTTAATAACGTTTGTAACCGGCTGGTAACTCTCCCGCTCTGGTTCTTTGCTGGAACAACCTCGGTGCTTTTCCCTCTTCCCATCAGCCTCTCTCCCCAGTCCTCAGGATCATCTTTCCCACCAAGCCCACTCCTTCAATCTAGGGACAGAGCCAGCCCCACCTCCCTGGTACCCCTGTCTGTACAGTGTCTTCCTAGGACCCTCGCTCATCTACATCCCCTCCTCCAGCGGCCCCCTGGCCCCCGTCAGTCCACCCAACCAGACCAAACCAGTGTCCGGGAATCCAGCCTAAATCTCAGCCAAAGAGGGTCTTTTCCTGGAGTAGTGCCTTAGCAGGTAGAAAAGCAAGTAATATACCTATAATCCCAGCACTCTGGGAGGTCAAGGCAGGCAGATCAAAAAGTCAGGAGTTCACGACCAGCCAGGCCAAGGCGGTGAAACCCTGTCTCTACTAAAATCACAAAAATTACCCGGGTGTGGTGGTGGGTGCCTATAATCCCAGCTTCTCGGGAGGCTGAGACAGGAGAATCGCTTGAACCCAGGAAGCGGGGGTTGCAGTGAGCCGAGATTGAGTCAACACACTCCAGCCTGGGCAACAGAACGAGACTCGGTCTCAAAAAAAAAAAGAGAGAGAGAGAGAAAAGCAGGTAATTCCAACAGAAGCTTCAGCAGGTCAGAAATGGGGGTGACCAGAGTGACGGGTACAGGAGACACACCTGTGGCCATCCTGCAGGAGCTCCACATGGCGGTGAGATGTCTCGATGGCCCCACCCTTCTCTTTCGGGGCCAGGCAGGCATCTGAGAAGTTCACGTGCGCAGACTGAACCGAGGCCCTGCCCTGGCCTGGCCCAGTGCTCTTGCCACACTGGGAGTGGTGCCCACAGCCAGGGACATCACCTACACCTGGCTGCCCTGCAGAGCTGTGAGCTGGTCCCTAGGTGATGTGGCCCATAGCAGTTGGGCTGCCCAGCTCTGTTCCCCAGCTGGCTCCCCAGGGCTGGAGGGAGGACCGTATGAAGGGGGCATCTGTGCAGTCAGTGGGAAACCCCCGCCCTGACCTCGGTGCTTGAGTGCCCCTCCACTGGCCACAGGCGTTTAAAACTCTGCTTGCTGAGCTCACCTTACTTGGAACTTCTGGCACTGATTATTATGAATTCAGTGCCACTGGGTGAGAAAGATAAATGCGGTTCTCCCTGCTTTGCATGCTGTACAAGCAGGAAAGCCAGGTTCCGGGCCAGAGACCTGAGTCTGAGGCTCAGTAATGCCTCTTCTTAGCTGTGTGGTCCTGGGCAAGTAACTTGACTTCCCTATGCCTCATCTGCCTCATCTGTAAAGTGGGGATTACCATAAAACTCACTCTAAAATCATGAATGACCTCCAGAATTACCTCTAGAGCTCCTTTGAGCTTGTACTTGTAAAGCCAGGCATGGGGCGGACGCTTCAACGCCCTCTTAGGAAAGCAGCAGCTGCCGATGTCAATATTTCACAACTCCATTGGGAACTAGGTTGGCAGTGTAGCAGATGCCATGTGGCCCCGGGCACCCAGGCATGCCCCTAAGCAATTCTAGGGGAGGGGAAAAATAGGCCAGGGCCTCAGAGCCCTGCATCAGGAAAGGTAGGAACTGAGGACTCAGCCTGAGGTAAGCTGCCCACCCCTCCTCTTTTTTTTTTTGAGACAGAATCTCACTCTGTCACCCAGGCTGGAGTGCAGTTATGCAATCTCGGCTCACGGTAACTTCCACCTCATGGGTTCAAGCGATTCTCATGCCTCAGCCTTCCAAGTAGCTGAGACTACGGGCACGCACCATCACAGCCGGCTAAGTTTTGTATTTTTAGTAGAGATGACATTTTGCCCATGGGATTGGCCAGCTGGTCTCGAACTCCTGACCTCGAAGTCCTGATCCACCTGCCTTGGCCTCCTAAAGAACTGGCATTACAAGCATGAGCCATTGCACCTGGTTCTTTCTCCTTCTTTGTAATCTGCAGCCCACCCTCTCCTCAGACCCCAAAGATAGAAAGGGAGAATAGATTAATGTCACGTTAGTTTCATCACCTTCTCAAAGAAAGCCAGGCTGCAGAAACTTTGCTGGACTGCCCCTTTTGCCCGGTTCAGCATTGTTACTTTGTGAGGCTGACTTCATTGGATAAAGGATAACTGTAACTCCTGCTGGTTTCCAAGGCTTGCAGGGGGAGACGCCACCCAGTCTCACCTTGGGAGGATTCTGCTTCTCCCACTCCCAGGGGAGGTGTTGCCTTCCTTCCTTTAGCTGTTTCTTCTCTAAGAAGTCCCAGGTGGTAAGTATGTGAGTGGATAAAAATCTCAGTACAAGCTGGGTGCGGTGGCTCAAGCCTGTAATCCCAGCACTTTGGGAGGCCAAGGTGGGCAGATCATCTGAGATCAGAAGTTCGAGACCAGCCTGACCAACATGGAGAAACCCCATCTCTACAAAAAATACAAAAAATTAGCCAGGTGTGGTGGCAAGCACCTGTAATCCCAGCTACTCGGGAGGCTGAGGCAGGAAAATCGCTTGAACCTGCGAAGCAGAGGTTGCGGTGAGCCGAGATCGCACCATTGCACTCCAGCCTGGGCAACAAGAGTGAAACTCCATCTTAAAAAAAAAAAAAAATCTCAGCACAGCTCAAAGCAGATGTTGGTTGATGTTGCTGGTACAACAGTTCTCTTTTCATTTTATTTTCCTACCTGGGCCTCTGCTTGGCAGAATTTATATAGAAAAATCTACACACTCCCCAATACACACACTCCAAATACATTTTTTATACTTTTAACAGCTTTATTGAGATAGAATTTACTTACGATAAGCTGCAGTAAGGAAAAGTGTACAACTCATTGAATGTTACGGTTGTCTACGCCTGGGAAACCACCACAATCAAGATAAAGCCCGATCTATTTTATGGGCTTCCTTGACTGGCTGACCCACCTGTTTTATTCATGGCATTTTTATTGGCAGATGGCAGGAACTCAACTCACACTACCTAGGCAAAGAAGAGGAGATATTGATTTGTGTAACTGGAAAGTCCAGGAATACACCAGCGTCAGGTATGGCTAGCTTCAGGGTTCAGAGGACGTCATGGGTGCCCTTTCTCCCCCTCTCTCAACCAAATTCTCACGCTAGAGCTGGCAAGATGGCTGCTGGTGGCCCTGACTAACATTCTATTTAGTGATGCCTAAGAAAAGGAGCAGTCTCCTCCCATGGCCCTGAAGAATTCCAATAGGATACCTCTGGGTCCTGTGCCCATCCCTGGCTGGGCTAGAATCAGCACCAGGGATGTGTTTATGAGAGCTGGGTGTGCGAATCTCTTCCAGGTCCATGGTCAGTGACGTCTCAGTGATGTTATCTTTATAGCTTGAAGGTGGTAGTGGGGGAGTGTTTACACCATGGAAATTGGCAAATGCTACAAATCAAGGCTTTCCTCCCTGCTCCCTCCCGCTGCCCCAGCTGGCCATTAAACACTTTTGTGCAGCACTGAATCAGTCCTACCCAAATCCATGAAATAGGTTCTCCTGAGGAAAGAGCTGTTCTGTTAATAAAAGAGGAAATGGACCCTGATCGGACAGGAATAACAGAGGAACTTGACTCTTGAATTCAAAGCTGCCGCAGCGGACCTCAGAAAGGACTCCTCCAGGGTATCATCCCACCCTGAACCCCCAAGGAGACCAGGCCAGATTTAATCCACTGCAGAGAACATTCAGCCAATATGGACCCTTCCAGAAGAAGGACCCAGGCTTTGCTCCTCTCTGACAGCCCACCTCCCTCCCCCCACCCCTAACCCCAACCCCCAAACACTGTCAGTCATGTTCTATGGAAAATTAAAGCACTTCCTCAGCCCGGCTGCTCTCTGCAAAGCCATTCCAGCAACCTAGACCCATGATTTTCAGCTTGTTTAGCTATTTTAAAACAACCCTCTCAAAGCAGCCCCAGAAATGGGGGCTGCGGCTTGATTTGAGGTTAAACAAATAAGTGCCATTTATCCACCAACGCTCTAGGAATGAAAGATTTCTTCAGGCAAATTCCCAAGCTGTGTGCTCCAGAAAAACTACTGTCCCAAATTGCCCGGTGCCAATCCAGTGTTCTTCATTTTCAAAGATAGCTGGGTAGTTTTCAGCTGTGCTCTGCAGAGCGCTAGGACGCATGGCAGCTGCCTCACCCTCCGCTCAGCCTGACCCTGGGTCTTCTTGGCTGTGTCAGCCTCTCCTCCCAGGACCCACAGAACCCTTGGATTCCCAGGCGTTTCTTGACCTGCTGGGAAATGGCGCCTCCCCATCTTAGGGGGCCCGGACCAGACTGCTGGCTGTTTGAGTCAGACAGCTTCTCTTCCCATGTTTTGAGGGTAGGCAAGAATGAGAAAAAGGAAAAAAACAAAACAAAACACATATTCTCAAACAAATAATACTGCACCCCACTGGACACAAAAGCTGGGCCTCTCCGGGATGTAGGGAACAGGAGCCACCCCACAGAGGCATCTCCCATCCCTTTCTCTCCAGGAGACACACGTCTTTGTGCCCAAACTGGAAATCTGAACCACGAGCTCTCACATCTCTCTACTCTTGGAAGTTCTCTGCGGCAGAAACAATAATGCTCACTACATAGGCCGTTGGCTCCCCTGCATTTCCCAGTGGTGCCATATGGCTAGCTTTGGCCAATGAAATTGAGCAGAAGTGATGCATGTCATTTCCAGGCTGAGGCAGTAAAAAGCCCGTTCGCCCTTCTCCAGGGTCTGTTTCCCAGCTGCTGCAGCCATGGAGGCCGTGTGTTCCCAATGGTGCCTGCGTGTTCCAGACAGTGCCGCTACAGCTGATGGAACTGCTGTCAGCCTGGGTCCCTGAGTGAGTCTGTGGAAGAGAACTACCAGCTGACCTGCTGGGATAGACAACGTGAGCAAGAAATAAGCTTTTGTTGGGCTCAGCCACTGAGACCCAGGGGCCGTTTGTTACTGCAGCATTCCCTGACACACCCGACTGATTCAAGCTTCTGACACACTCTGTAGACTTTGCCAGGCTGTTCACTGGGAAGCACCAGCATGCAGGAGATAGAAAATACTTCCTTCCACTCTGGCCAGCAGCCTTCCCCAAAATAGTGCTGATGAGTTTACGTCCAGCCCCAAAGATTTAAGGAATTTCTCTCTGAGATTGGGCCCAGGTCTGTACCTTCCTTTGTATTTCTCTACAACACATGTTTGGGCTCTAGTATAAAAATGGCACTCTTCGCCAGGTGCAGTGGCTCAGGCCTGTAATCCCAGCACTTTGGGAGGCCGAGGTGGGCAGATCACCTAAGGTCAGGAGTTCGAGACCAGCCTGACCAACATGGAGAAACCCTGTCTCTACTAAAAATACACAATTAGCTGGACATGGTGGCACTGCCTGTAATCCCAGCTACTCAGGAGGCTGAGGCAGAAGAATCGCTTGAACCTGGGAAGTGGAGGTTGCAGTGAGCTGAGATTGTGCCACTGCACTCCAGCCTGGGCGACAGAGCGAGACTCCGTCTCAAAAAAAGAAAAAAAAAGGAACTCTTCCACATGCTGAGGCATTTAACAGGCCTGAAGCACATTTGCTGATGATCCCCCACGAGGTGGAGGAAATAGGCTTAATTCCTGTTTTAAAGCTGAGGGCATTGCAGCTCAGAGGGTCACATTCAAGGTCACACAGCTAATTAAAGTACTTGAACCTAGGTATCTTGCCACAAAACCAGCATTTCTCAAAATGTAGTTCAGGCCAGGCATGGTAGCTCACATCTGTAATCCCAACACTTTGGGAGGCCAAGGCCAGCAGATCACTTGAGGCCAGAAGTTCAAGAACAGCCTGGCCAACATGACGAAACCCCCATCTCTACTAAAAATACAAAAATTAGCCAGGCGTGGCAGTGCACACCTGTAGCCCCAGCTATTTGGGAGGCTGAGGCACAAACGTCGCTTGAAGCTGGGAGGGGGAGGTTGCAGTGAGCTAAGATCACACCACTGCACGCCAGCCTGGGTGACAGAGTGAGACTTTGTCTCAAAAAACAAAATGTAATTCAAAGACCGTAAGCCAGGACCTGGGAACGTTTTTAAGTTCCTCAGGCCATAATCATGCTGAGGTTGAGAACCTTGCCCCACATTGCCTCCTCCCATCTGGTCAGCTTTCTACAGTGGGAGGGGAGGAAGTCACCCCCAGAGCGGTGGGATTTCAGGAGTGAAGCAAAGGATTACCTCCCCAAAGCAGCAAATAAAAAATGTCTCCCCTGACAGACTGCTCTTTGTGCCTCATATTATCCCAAAAGACTCATTTCTGGCTGGGCGCGGTGGCTCACGCCTGTAATCCTAGCACTTTGGGAGGCCGAGGTGGGTGGATCACCTGAGGTCAGGAGTTCAAGACCAGCCTGGCCATCATGGTGAAACCCCATCTTTATTTAAAAAAAAAAAAAAAAAAGACTCATTTCTTTCAGTTAAAATACAAACAGTCCTAGATCACTCGGGACCTTCTCATGAATGAACTCGGGTTATTCTCAGATGGCAACAACTGCTTGTACAAAGTCACTCCACAAGTTCAGCTTTTGTGGGGAAACATTACTCAAGAGTCAAGACCTTGATCTGAAAAGGCAAATCCAGCTGGAAGTTGCAGGTGGTGAGATCCTGTACAACAGGGAGAGGCTGAGCATCAGTGGGGTAGGGGTGGGATGGGGGGAGGGTGGAAGTGGGGTGGGGTGGGCGTGAAGGTAGGGGACTCCTAGGAGAGAAAAGAAAGTGCAACTGGGGGAGGGGGTGAAGCCACACACACACCAGGGTCAGAAAGAACTGGAGGCTGGGCGCGGTGGCTCACACCTGTAATCCCAGCACTTTGGGAGGTCAAGGCAGGTGGATTGCCTGAGGTCGGGAGTTTGAGACCAGCCTGGCCAACATGGTGAAACCCTGTCTCTACTAAAAATACAAAAATTAGCCTGGCATGGTGATGCACCTCTGTAATCCCAGCTACTCAGGAGGCTGAGGCAGGAGAATCGCTTGAGCCCAGGAGGCAGAGGTTGCAGTGAGGCGAGATTTCATCACTGCACTCCAGCCTGGGTGACAGATGTCTCCCAAAAAAAAAAAAAAAAAAAGAATTGGAGGAAAGCCTCAGCCTTGCTACTTACCGGTGTGACCTTGCAAATGTTACTTTACTTCCTATGCCTAAGTTTTCTCACACGTAAAACAGAGCTAACAACAGAGCCTACCTATAGGGGCATTGCAAGAATCAAACGCCACGTGTGCAACACTTGTGCAACACTCACTGACCCTTGAGCCAGTAGCCATGCTCAGTGCTTTGCATATATTATTAACTCATTTAATCTTCATAGATAACCGATTGTGTGATTATTATTTTACCCATTTTATTTATTTATTTATTTTTAAAGATGGGGTTTCACCGTGATGGCCAGGCTGGTCTTGAACTACTGACCTCAGGTGATCCACCCACCTCGGCCTCCCAGAGTGCTAGGATTACAGGCGTGAGCCACCACGCCCGGCCATTTTACCCATTTTATAAAGGAAGAAAGTGAGGCACAGAGAGATGAAGTAACTTTCCCCGAGGTGGCACAGCTTCTAAGTGTCAGAGTCAATATTTGAACCTAGTCGGTCATATTGCAGGGGCGGTGGCCCTGACAGCTACAGTCAGCGGCAGATGCTTCATGTCATAGAGAGGGCTGCAGTGGAGGAGGCTGGGGTGCAGCCTGCTGAAGGACGGCCCTCTGGGCAGGGGTCCCTGCTGCTCAGATCCAAATGCAGACTGAACAGTAGCCTTAATCATTAAGATCACTGCGGAGCAAAGCGGGGAGGGCGCACTCTGCCTGTTCTCCCTCCACCCCCAAGACACTCACCTTATTCCACAGCCAGAGGAGGATATGGGGTGGCTCCCTTCCAGAGCCTAGAGACCCTGGGATGGTTCCAGCCCCTTCCCCCAACATCCCCCCAACAAAGAGTAGCAGCACAGATGCCAGGACTCTTGCTCTGCTGTCCCGCCGGGCAGTTGTCCCGGGATCCGTGTTTCCGTTGTTCCTTGTTTTATCTTGCTTGCCTTTCAGTGTATCTCCTGAAATAAATCGCAGTGTTGCGAGAAGAGGGAGCCCCGCCTCTCTGGAGCAGTTACGATGGGGCAACAGTGTCAAGGAGATCCGTGTGCGGTGTCTCACTGGGCCCACGCCTTTGTGAAGTAGATATTGTCATCTCCATTTTGCAGATGAGGACACCAGGCCTGGAGAGGCTACATGACCTGCGCCAAGTCACAGCAAGTCGGCAGCACCTCGCTGCATCAGACGCTTGTCTGTTGGAATCCAAAGCTATTTATGGGACTTGAGGCCCAGCTGTGGCTTTTACACGCAGCCCCCAAAGGTCAAGCTCTCTGTTCCTCATTCATTCCTTCATGTGCTGAGTGTTTTTCAGAGGCAGCTCGATGCCAAGCATCAGAGTAGAGACCGTAGGAACCCTTCATTCCGCTCAGGAGGGCTGGTGGTCTTTCTTAACGGGGTATTTATAGAGGTTTCCATCGCCCCAGGTTCTGGACGGCCTGATTATCAGCCCAGGGGCTGCTCCTCGGGGATGGGAGTCGGGGGTTCAGCCTCTTCTTGGGAGAACCCAGCTCTGGGTGTTTCAGGAAATTTCTGACCTGCCAGGGTTCCTGATCAGTCAGAGCTGGGGAGTGGGGGCCGGGAGAAAAGGTTTCCCATCAGCCCAGCTTTTGTCTCTCACATGAGCCCGAGACAGACAAACCACAACCACAGACTCGACCAGCTGTGGAAGCGTCGAACAGGAAACCCAGAACATCTGGTGCTCCACTTCCTCTGAGGGCTGCGCACGTCTGGGGGCCGGTGTGCATGCGCGTCCGCCTGTGTGCATGTCTGCTTTCTCTCCTGCTGCTGCTTAGTGGGACTTGGAGCAGACAGAGCTAGAAACCACAGGCCTTGCGGTGACAAGGAAGCCAGACACTGCCTCCCCAGCCCTTACACCGTGTCGTCCCTCCTCAGACAGTAACCTGGGGTCCGACCCCGCCTCCCAGGCCGCCTGCCAGTCCCCGGCCCTTGGCTAGCTTCAGGTCACCATGCATTTGAAGAAAGGGATGTCTTTTATTTTCAGATGGTGATAGTTTAGAGGCACTATTGGAAGGTGAAGTGGGAAGGCTCTGCTTACATAAAACTTGGCCTCAGCATACAGACTCACAAAAAGCAGCCAGGGACAAAAGCTGTTTTGGGGTTTTTTGTTTTGTTTTGTTTTTTGTTTTTTTTGAGACAGAGTCTTGCTCTGCCGCCCAGGCTGGAGTGCAATGACATGATCTCAGCTCACTGCAACCTCCAGCTCCCAGGTTCAAGCGATTCTCCTGCCTCAGCCTCCTGAGTAGCTGGGATTACAGGTGCCCACCACCATGCCCAGATAATTTTTTTGTATTTTTAATAGAGACGGGTTTCACCATGTTGGCCAGACTGGTCTCAAATTCCTGACCTCAGGTGATCCGCTCGCTTCGGCCTCCCAAAGTGCTGGGATTATAGGCGTGAGAGCCCATGCCCTGCCAAAAAGCTGTTTTTGTTTGTTTTGTTTTGTTTTTGAGACAGAGTCTCACTCTGTTGCCCAGGCTGGAGTGCAGTGGCACAATCTCGGCTCACTGCAACCTACACCTTCTGAGTTCAAGCAGTTCTCCTACCTCAGACTCCTGAGTAGCTGGGACTACAGGCTCGTGCCATCATGCCCAGCTAATTTTTGTATTTTTAGTAGAGATGAGGTTTCACCATATTGGCCAGGAGGGTCTCAGTCTTTTGACCTCGTGATCCATCCGCCTCGGCCTCCGAAAGTGCTGGGATTACAGGCATGAGCCACCACACCCAGCAAAAAAAACTGTCTTTCAAACAATTTGAGGAGCATCTGTGGATGACCGCTGAGGCCATGTGCTGATCAGGGGCAGCTTTCCCATTAGTGGTGGTGTTCTCTGCGTTAGTAAAAAACAGGGTTTTTCATTTTTCTGAAGGGAAGAAACATAAGGAAGTAGGAACAAAAGTCTCCCCAAACCATAGCATGAGGTTTAGCTCCCATTGTACCCTCAGGAGGTGGGCACTATTATGCCCATTTTTATGAATCATGAAACGGATGGGCACACGGGTGCGGAAGTCGCCCCAGTGCATACAGCACCTAAGAAGCAGGGGCAGGTTCAATTCAAACCAAAGCCCGGCCTCATGCTAGATCTTAGATCACACTTCCTTCATTCAATGTGCATTCATAATCTGAACTGTACCTAGCAAACACCTGGAGTTCAATGTTTCTTGAATTAATCGCCTAATTGTGCTATGATGGCAGAGACAGATATCATCCTCACTGTAGCCCTCAGGCTCAGCACGGTATCCAGGAAAGAATGGGTGCTTAATCAATGTCAGCGAATGAATACGTAAGGAATTCTAAGTTTTAGAACAGTGATACTTTATTTTTCTTTGTTGTTGTTGTTTCTTTTGAGCCAGACTGTCACCCCAGGTCGGAGTGCAGTGGTGCTAACTCTGCTCACAGCAACCTCCACCTCCAGAATTCAAGCGATTCTCCCGCCTCAGCCTCCGGTGTAGCTCAGATTTCAGGCGTGCACCACCACACCCGGCTAATTTTTGTATTTTTAGTAGAGACAGGGGCTTCACCATGTTTACCACGGTGGCCTCGAACTCCTGGCCTCAAGTGATCCTCCCAACTCAGCCTCCCAAAGTGCTGGGATTGCAGGTGTGAGCCACCGCGTCCAGCAGATACTTCATTTTTCTGCAGGTCATTTACTTAGCAAGGCCAACTGTTTGGATCCTGGCTAAAAATGTGAAAGAAGACAGAAAGAGCCACAAGCAGTCAACAGAAGTCACGGGTCCTAGCACGTAAAAGTTCAAGTACTTGATTCACAGCTGAAATTCTCAGGTCTTCAGCTGTAGCCTGGTTACCCTTACACACACGAGTGCTAAAGAGCATGGTTACTGATCTTCCCAGGACACAAGATTTGAAAGCATCGGTTTCGAAGGGAGATGACCCGATAGAGGAAGCTTGCGGGCAAGCGGGCAACAGCAAACTGGGAGTTCGACTAGCATTTTCAGATAGGGATGCAACGAAGAACTCGCCAGCAGAGATAAGAGATGTGCAAGATGAGAAAGAACTGTGATTCTCGGATATCTGCCCGCAAGGTGGCTTCGAGAAAGCCAGCCGGAAACTGCAGCACCGCGGAGGAATTCTCTGGTTCAGGTTAAAGGCACAACAGCCAGAGGGAGCGGACCTCAAACCCAACTCCCGGCAGCGATCTCGAAGCCATCCAAGGTGGTGGTGCATGCGCAGTGTGCGAGGTTGTGCTCCTTTTCATACCTGCCGACCTGTGGCGCCTTCTGACGGAGCAGGGCTTACGTCACGCAAGCGCCGCTGGTGCGTGACGTCATCTGTGAGCGCCAAGCGCAGTCCCGAAACCCTGAGCACCGCCTGGCTAAGGCATTGCTGTAGAGATAGTGCGCCGAGTCCCGCCCCCGAGGCGGGATAGGAGGAGAACTGGTCAGCTGACGAGGGTGACGTTTCGAAAGCGCGCGGGAGGTCCTGCCGAAACGCAGAGCCCAAAAACCAATCTGAGGGGCGTCTTGACCGAAGATAGTAAATATCAAATGGTTCCGTTAAAGTAAAAATGCTAACTGCCCTAATCGGATTTCACGTAAAGCAGGAAGCCTGGGAAGACTTAAATGTATCACTTCAGTAGTTTAGGGGTGGGAAAAAGAGTTTGGACCAGACTAGTTCCGGGATAACCTGACCTTTTGAGCGTTAATTTCTTCTCGAAGGGATCTTTCCCATCAGCATATAAACATGTGATTTCCTCCTTCCTGAGAACCCTTTCGTGGCTCCAGCTCCCACCTCATCCCCTCGCTTTCTGAATATCGTAACTGCTTGGAAGTGTGTGTATATTCTTTGTCCAGCTCTGTCCTCCCACTCAGTGTTGAACTCCCTCCAGGCAAACTCAGTCTCTCCCTAGTCCTCGTCTTACCTGCTCTGTCAGCGATTTTTGATACGGTTTATCACCTTCTCCTCCGCAAAACTTTCTTCACTTAGCTTTTGGGAGTGCACACACTTGTTTTTCCTTCCATCCCTGCCCCTCCTCCTCCGTTTCTTTTGCTAGCCTCTCTTTTTCTTGACCTCTAAATATAGCAGTGTCCCCAGCACTGGTTCCTTGGACTTCTCTTTCTTTTCACTTAATCTCTCGATGATTTCATCGGATTTCATGGCTTTAAAGACTATCTATGTGCTGATGACTCCCATCTGTATAGCTCCAGCCTAGAACTCATCTTCATCTCAGAAAATCCTTCTGGCTACTCAGGCTGTAAACTTTGAGTTCTTCACCCCACGTCAAATCTGTCAGCAGATCGTATTGGCCTTTCTTTTTTCGCCAGAATCCAGTCTCCGCTGACACCATCTTAGAGCAAGCCGCCATCTCTCACCTGGATTACTGTAATTGCCTAACTGGTCCCCCTTCTTCCACCCATACTCCGTTACGTCTATGTTTGCATAACAACCTCGGTAATTCTGTTAAAAGTTATATCATGTGGCTCTTCTGTGCAAAAACTACCAGGCCTCCTGTCTCAGAGTAAAAGCCAAAGTTTTACCAGGGCTAGAACTGTTCCACACGACCAGGCCTCTATTCTAGAGCTCTCTATTCTTGTCTCCCTTGCTCAACACCAGCCACATGAGCCATTTTGTCAAGCTTGCTTCTACCTCTGGGACTCTGAACTTGCCTTTACCTCTGCATGGAACATGTCATCATTTATCCCCAGGGCTCCCTCCCTTACCTCCTCCAAGACTTGGCTCAGATGTTCCCCACTGACAAAGGCCTTCACCAACCTCCTGGTTTGAAATTGCAGATTAGACTCCGGCAAGCCTGCATTCCCACATTCCCATTCCCTTCCCTTTTGCTCCATTCCATTTAGTTTATCACCTTCTAATAAACCATTTAATTGAGTTATTTATCTTATTTGATGTCCCTCTCCACATGAAGACAGCAATTTGTTTCATCATTACTCCATCCCCAGTTCTGAGACAGAATGCCTGGCACATGTTAGGTGCTCAGTACAGGTCTGTGGGGAGAATGGGTGCATTGCAGAATCCTAGGGTTAAGGCATGGTTAGGAGCCACAGCCTTAGAGGCTTGGGTTCCAGGCTCCCTTTACCATTTAGCTGCTCTTTTTTTGAGATGGAGTCTTGCTCTGTGGCCCAGGATGGAGTGCAGTGGCATGATCTCTGCTCACTGCAACCTCCGCCTCCCGGATTCAAGCAATTCTCCTACCTCAGCCTCCCGAGTAGCTGGGACTACAGGCATGCACCACCATGCCTGGCTAATTTTTGTATTTTTAGTAGAGATAGGGTTTTGCTATGTTGGCCAGGCTGGTGTTGAACTCCTGGTCTCAGGTGGTTCACCCACTTTGGCCTCTCAAAGTGCTGGAATTCTTTGGGAAGCTGAGGCAGGTGGATCACCTTAGGTCAGGAGTTCGAGACCACCCTGGCCAATGTCATGAAACCCCATCTCTACTAAAAGCACCAGGGACCAGGTTCAGTTCTTCCACAGACCGGGGCCACGGAGGTTGGTTTCAGGATGAAACTGGTCCACCTCAGATAATCAGGCATTAGATTCTCATAAGGAGTGCACAACCTAGATCCCTGGTATGCACAGTTCATGGTAGGGTTTGTGCTCCTAAGAGAATCTAATCTAAAGCTGTTGCTGATCTGACACGAGGCGGAGCTCAGGTGATAATGCTCACCTCCTAATCTCTTTTTTTTTTTTTTTGGAGATGGAGTCTCACTCTGTTGCCCAGGCTAGAGTGCAGTGGTGGGATCTCGGCTCACTGTAACCTCCGCTTCCCATGTTTAAGTGATTCTCCTGCCCAGCCTCCCAAGTAGCTGGAATTACAGGTGCCCACCACCACACCCGGCTAATTTTTGTATTTTTAGCAGAGACAGGGTTTCACCATGTTGGCCAGGCTGGTCTCAAACTCCTGACCTTAGGTGATCCACCCACCTGAACCTCCCAAAGTGCTGGGATTACAGGCATGAGCCACAGCACCCAGCCCAGTGTCCTGCTCTTGTGAGGACATCAGTCAGACTGGATTAGAGCTCACTCCAGTGGCCTCATTTGAACGTAATTACCTTGTTAAAGGCCAAATACAGTCACTTTCTGAAGTCCTGGGGGCTAGGGTTCAGCCCATGACATTATATAAAATCCAAAGGATGCATAGAAAGGAGCCATGGAACCAGAGGAACCTTTCAGGGAGAGAGAAGCAGCTGTATAGAAATCCTGTGGCTGGAAGCACTGTGTTAAGTTAGAGGCAGTAGAAGGCCCATGTGGCTTGAGCTCAGAGTGAGGGGTCTTGGTGGGAGTTACACTGGGAGTTGAGGGTGAGGAGCCACCCATGTAAGATCTTGGAAGCCACCCAGAACTGTTGTTGGGAGTGATGTGATCACAGTCGTGTAACACAGCAGTCCCTGACCTTTTTGGCACCAGGGACCGGGTTCATAGAAGACAGTTCTTCCATGGACCAGGGCCTGGGAGGTTGGTTTCAGGATGAAACTGGTCCACCTCAGGTCATCAGGCATTAGATTCTCATAAGGAGTACGCAACCTAGATCCCTGGTATGTGCAGTTCACAACAGGGCTCATGCTCCTAGGAGAATCTAATGCTGTTGCTGACCTGACACGAGGCGGAGCTCAGGTGATAACGCTCACCTCCTGCTGTGTGACCCGTTTTCTAACAGGCTATGGACTGCTACCGGCCTGTATCCCAGGGGTCTGGGACCCCTGCTCTAATGGAAAGATTACTCTGGCCACAGATGGGTTGGAGGGAAGCTCCCCTTAGCTCCAGAACTAGTGTGATGGTGAGGACTCTGTGACACAGTGCATGGTGTCTCCTAGTAAGGGCTCTGTAGAGGGTTACTGGTTAATACTTTTCATAATGGCCACCTGGCACGGTTGATGGGAGGATTGAATGGAAAAGAGGCCAACAAGGACTTAATAAGTGATAGGGAGAACACTAGGGTAAGCATCCAGCACTACCAAAGAGTTTGTATTTGGTGGCGCTGGATAAAGGTAGTTTGAACAGAGGTGATTGCTTATTGTCCCAGAAGGTTTTAGATGAGACTCATGCAAAAGAGGAAGGGTGCTGGACCAGGGAGGCACTGATCCCGTGTGTCATCTTCCAGAAGCCCAGAGGCAGTGGAAACGATCTGAGAGAAGGAGCACTCATCTTTTATTTCTTTTCTTCAGATTCAACTGAAAGCTCCCCTTAAGTTTACTGTCAGGGTGCTGATACACAGAGCTACTCCTAAAAGATTCGGAGTATCGGTGAGGGATGTGAGGTCACCTCCTGCAGGCTCTCAGTAAGAGTACTACTGAGCAGCGGGAAGCTTTCGCATTTCATTCCTGGAACTCAGTGTCCGGAAGTGGAACCTGATGTGAGCTCCCACCTCCCTTCAACTTGACTGTTGACTCTACCTTTTCTTTTTTTCTTTTGAGACAGAGTCTTAGTCTGTCATCCAGGCTGGAGTGCAGTGGTGCAGTTGCAGCTCACTGCAGCCTGGACCTCCTGGGCTCAAGTGATCCTCCCACCTCAGCCTCCCTGGTAGCTGGGACTACTCACATGCACCACCCCCTCCCCGGTTTTTTTTTTTTTTATTTCTTGTAGAGATGTGGTCTCACTATGTTGCCCTGTCTGGTCTCGACCTCCTGGGCTCAAGCAATCCTTCTGCCTTGGCCTCCCAAAGTACTGGGATTACAGAAATGAGCCACTGTGCCTGGCTTCTTCCTTTTTTTTTTTTTTTTTTAAGAGCTATGGTCTCTCACCCAGGCTGGGTGCAGTGACTATTCACAGGAGCAGTTATAGCTCACTGCAGCCTCAAACTCTGGGGCTCAAGTGATCCCCCACCTTAGCCTGTTGCTGGGACTACAGGCATGCGTCACCACACCCAGCTTATGACCCTACCTTCTGATGGTTTAATGCAACGAAGACTGCTATTTGTCTTGGAAGGAACCAAGACAAGCATTTTATCCCAATGGCTAAAGAACTCTGATTGTCCTCCTCCACACCCTTGACAGAGGGCCATCTGCCAGTGTTTGGGAATGCACCAGACAGCCCATCCTAATTTTGGACAGAATTAATTGTTAGAAACTGCTTTGTAACATGAGGCCAGATCCATCTCTTGTAAGCCCTGGTCTGGCCTTCAGAAGCTACACAAACCCAGTGCCTCCTCTTTATGGCATTAAATATTTGACAATGACCCTGGGCTCTGGGCTACCCTGGAGACCTCCAAGTCTTCTGTTCACAAACCAGACACCTCCCCCCGCCCCGCCAAAAAGGTGTTTTCTTACTTTTCTTAATGATGCTTTTATGAATATTCTTGTACATAAATCTTTTCATATTTGCCTTTGGATACATTTCTATAAATGAAACTTCTGGGACAAATGGTGCATTTTATAGTTTATGCTATATATTTCTTCCAAAGGGGTGATTTTTGCTTGTACACCCGCCAGCAATTTACAAGAGAGCCTGTTTCCCCACACCCTACCCACCAGCATGGGGAATTTTCATTCTTTTAATCATTGCCAATCTGATAAGGGGAAATGGTTATCTCATGATTGCTTTAATTTGCATTTCTTTGATTATGGGTGAGACTGGACATGTTTTCCAACCACATCCTATACTTTTGCAGTTGAGTTTTGGAGCGCAAGGCAAGAGCTTACATGTATTCCAGTTAAATTTTATCTTGTTGGATTCAACCAATCATTCCTTCCTGTTGAGATAATTTTGGACCCTGACTCTGCAGTCCCAGCGGGTTGGCCTTCCTTCCCAGTCTGGTGTTATTTGCACAGTTGATAAGCAGTTATCTTTGGACTTATCCAAGTTGCTGACAGAGTGTTAATGAGTAGAGAACCAAGGACAGAACTGCTTGGCATTCCACTGGAGAATGCCTTGGGATGACACTGTCCCATCGCTGTTACAGTTCAACCTCACCATGCCTGGGAGTCACGGCCGTGTTAGAAACCTTCACCTGGGACATAGACTCCACCCCTGGCCCTGATAAGCTACCTGGCCCTGAGTAAGTGCTGTCTTCTTTCACTGAGCTGTACTTTTGAGCTCCAGCAGCCTTTTTCTCACTATTCTGTCCATAAGAATTTCATGAGAAGCAGGACGGTGGCCATGGAAGTCGGAATCCGCTAAAGAGAGTGTAACAACTCACCTGCCGAATTAAAAAAAAAAAAAAGAATTTCATGAGAAATAGTCAAATTGTTGTCAAAAGTCATGGCACAATCACGAAGTGTTCACCCCATTTTCTGATTTAGTAGGACGAACATGAAGCCCTCTGTCATGGACATTGACCTCTGGTACTGCCCTTCCTATGTGCTGGTCAACCATCTGTTTGATTTTCTGCCCCAGAATTCCTGAAGCTCAATAGCCTTCAGTTTATCCAATTCACACATTTAAAAAAAAAAAAAAAATAGGGTTTTGGCCAGGCGCAGTGGCTCATGCCTGTAATCCCAGCACTTTGGGAGGCTGAGGTGGGCAGATCACAAGGTCAAGAGAGGAAGACACTCCTGGCCATCATGGTGAAACCCCGTCTCTACTAAAAATACAAAAAATAGCTGGGCATGGTGGTGTGCGCCTGTAGTCCCAGCTACTCAGGAGGCTGAGGCAAGAAGAATCTCTTGAACCTGGGAGGTGGAGGTTGCAGTGAGCCGAAATCACGCCACTGCACTCCAGCCTGGTGATAGAGCAAGACTCCATCTCAAAAAAAAAAAAAAAAAAATATATATATATATATATATATATATATATATATATATATATATATATGTATAATAGTAATAATGATGCTAAAGCCTGCTGTGGTTTGTTTGTTTATGGTTTTGGCCTCCTCAGTTCTCCGAGATTCCTCAAAGCACCCTGAGATGTCGGAAGCGCTCAGCACTCCCTGCCAGGGCTTGTTGGTTCTGCTGCCCCGGTTCCGTTTTCTTTCATATCAGGAAGGAGCAAGGTGGGAAGGCCACCTCTCTTCCAGGCATGGACAGATGGCCAGAGTTCATTCACAGCTATGGCAGCATTGAAAGGAAACAGGGAAAATGCTTAGTTTGGGGAGAAAGGGGCTTCATGAGACTGACACATGGCAGCTGCTCAAGTCATGAGCTGAAGAAACAGCGTCCATGGCCCTGCCAGAGGGACCTCTGGTGACGCATCGTTCTCTCCAGCCCTGAGCTTCCTAAAGAAAATACGCATCAGCAGAATCATCTCCAGGTGAAATGACAGCACATGATGTCATGTTTCTTTGAGTTCCTTCAACATCAAAATCAGACAAGATGTCTAAGGAAGGAGAAGTAAAAGTTAACCCCATGTAACCGATAAAAGACTAAGAGAAATTAGGTAACTGATTTAAGTGACACAGGGAGTCCGTCATAACTCTGGTGACATGGCTTCTTATCACCATGCCTGGAATGTAGTTATTGATTTGCAATAAGGTATAAACCTTGTAAATTTCTCAGTACACGATGTACAAGTGGCTATTCTGTACTGTCTGTTCTTGTTTATCCAGACTAATAATAATGGTAATCACGATAATAGGCCAGGCACAGGGGCTCACACCTGTAATCCCGGCACTCTGGGAGGCTGAGGCAGGAGGGTTGCTTGAGCCCAGGAGTTTGAGACCAGCTTGGGCAGTATGGCAAGATCCTGTCTCTACATAAAATTTAAAAATTAGCTGGGCATGCTGGCATGCTCCTGTGGTCCCAACTACACGGGAGGCTGAGGCAGGAGGATCGCTTGAGCCTGGGAGGTCAGGGCTGCAGTGAGCCATGTTCACATCACTGCACTTCAGCCTGGGCAACAGAGCAAGATCCTGTCTCAAAAAAATGTGTATATATATATATATATATATATATATATATATATATATATATGTAAAAAGATAGATAGATAGATAGATAGATAAGGCCAGGCACAGTGGCTCACGCCTGTAATCCCAGCACTTTGGGAGACCAAGGCGGGCAGATCATGAGGTCAGGAGATTGAGACCATCCTCTTTAACACAGCGAAACCTCGTCTCGGCTAAAAATACGAAAAATTAGCCAGGTGTGGCATGCGCCTGTACTGCCAGCTACTCAGGAGGCTGAGGCAGGAGAATCGTGTGAACCTGGAAGGTGGAGGTTGCAGTGAGCTGAGATCACACCACTGCACTCTAGCCTGGGCGACAGAGTAAGCCTTCTCTCAAAAAGAAAAAAAAATGTGTATGTGTGTGTATATATATATATAGATAGATAGATAATATAGATAATAGATATATGTAAAAGTAAATGATAATAAAAGCTGCTGTGGTTTGTTTATTTGGTTGGTTGTTTTTTGAGATGGAGTCTAGCTCTGTCTCCCAGGCTGCAGGGCAGCGGTGCAATCTCGGCTCACTGCAACCTCACCTCTTAGGTTCAAATAATTCTTCTGCCTCAGCCTCCCAAGTAGCTGGGATTACAGGCACATGCCACCATGCCTGGCTAATTTTTGTATTTTTAGCAGAGATGGTGTTTTGCCATGTTGGCCAGGCTGGTCTCCAATTCCTGACCTCAGATGATCTGTCCACCTCGGCCTCCCAAAGTCCTGGGATTACAGGTATGAGCCAACACGCCCGGCCTAGGCTGCTGTGGTTTGAATGTTGGTATCCACTCCACAACTCAGGTTGAAGCTGATCCCCATGGCGATGGTATTGAGAGGTGGGGTTTTATAAAAGCCTGAGGGAGCGAGTTCAGTCCCCTAGCCCTCCCACTTTCTGCCACCTGAGGATGCAGCAAGAAGGCAATCGCCAGACACCAAATGCTGGCACTTTGATCTTGGACTTGCCCAGAGCTCTGAGAAATGAACTTCTAGTGTTTATAAGTGACCCAGTCTGTGGTATTTTGTTAGAGCACAAATGGGCTAATACAAAGGCTGGCCGATCCTTATGGAGCCCTTACCACGTTCTCAGTGCTTCGTGGAAATGAACCGTTTCCTCTCACGCCCCTGAGGTAGGTGCTGGCTTCACTGCATCTTTTATAGATAAGGAAATGGAGGTGTAGGAGAGAGGCTAAGTAATCCACCTCAGGTCACCCAAGATCAGACAAGATCCGGCGCATTCAGGGTGGTATGGCTGTAGACAGGTCACCCCTCTTATAAAGGGAAGAGCTGGGGTTTGAACTCAGGCAGTCTGACTCCATGGTTCAGGCTCTGAATAGCGATGTTCTGCTGCTTCTATAAATAAATGAGGATAAGAAAGAAATAACTGGAAATGATTTCTCCCCCAAACTGTGAAGCTGCATTGCAGACAGTGGTCTCAGCTACTAAGGCGTAACAAACAGCTTTTTCATCTCCTGAAAGAACCGCGTGCAAAGGAGGGAGTAAGGAGAGAAGGGAAGCCCAGAGCCTGAAGAACCTGTAACTGGTGTGCACAGCCTCTGAGGAATCCCAAGTGGACCGTGTGAACCTGCAGTGTGTGTCTGTGGCCACGAGGCAGAACACACAAACACCAGGCCTCCAGATTCTCACTAAGTTTGTGTCATGAGACAGGACCTCGCTGCCCAGCCCCTGCCTCCCAGTAACAGGATTACGAGGCTGAGTGCGGTTACTGCTGGCACAGCGAGCTACAGATGTAGCCAGGACTGGGCGCCAATCGACGGATTCCCAATATTGTCTTCCAGTTGCTAGACGACGCTGCTTTCCAGTACGTTATTTGGAATATAAAAACTAAAATGTAAGTAAAGCATTTTCATACAAATAATTTCAACCGCAACAAGGCAATTGGCTTCTGATTAAGTTGGCAAGAGGAGGTAATGAACTCATTCCGATTGACATATTTGGAGATTCTCTTGCCAACTCCAATTGGCAGCTTCGTAATTATGGAAACGTCCATGTTATTTCCACTCAGCCAGGGTTAGGCCTGCTGGTATCTGATTCAATGTTTACTTCATGAATGAGGTCAGTTCCCAGCACAGCTGGGGTTTCGGCAAAGGAGTCAGCAGACAGCATTCCCACTAGAATCTGACCAGCGTTTGTCACGACTTCCAGGACAACCTTCTCCCAGCTCCCCCAGGTCAGCCACTCTCCCTAGCATTTTCTGGGGCCCAGCTCCTCTCTCTGTAGAAGCAGACCCAGCACGGGCTGCAGCCTGGACACGACGTCACCTCCAAGCTTCACCTGGCACAGCGGTCCATCCCTCAACCTGCCCCCTTGGTATTGCAGCACCTCGCTCCTGGACACCCCCTCCATACCACAAGCTTCACACTGCCAGGAAACAGAGTTTTAAGCATTATTTATCCCAAAATGGCTCCACGTGTGTGGTGTGAGAGTGACTCAGAGTGCCATGGAAGCCACCTCCAAAGGTAAGGACGTCCCACAGGCCAGAGTGTCCTTTCAGCAGCTTCCCACACTGATGAAAACAAAAACAAGTCACAAGCGCTCAGAACCCTCATAGGACGAACGCACATTCATGGGGTGACCATCTCTGAGTTCACGAGGTTCCTGGGGAGACTCAGGGCAAAAAGGAAGGGTGGCACCCCACAACAGTGCCAGGGGCCTAGCTCCCAGTGTCTGAAAGCAGCAAAGGGCTGGAGTGCCACTGACCTGTTTGTCCAAGTCCCGAGCTGTTGCCATAGGATAGCGGCAGCGAGGAAGCGTGCAGTCAAAGTCTGAAGCCGCTATCTCTGCTCTGGCAGCAATTTCCCCACCTGAGCATGGTAAGCCAGGAGGAGGCTAAGTGAGGGTGATTTGGTTTGGATCTCAAAATAATCATGGGCATCATATGATGTGATGATTTTGCCCAAGAAAATCTGAAAAGTGCCATGGAGAGAAAGAATCTGGAGTCGGAGATCGTTTAGGCATTGGAGGCAAAGGCAGGCTCAAGAAGCTTCCTCTTCCTCAGTGTAGACAACCAGACTTTGATGGCCACACGCCATGCGCTGGTCCCCCAACCAGAGAACAGTGAGACAGCTGACGTGAACACAGGAATAAACATCGCAGAGGACTACAGTCCCAGATATAAAGAAGTCTGCTGTCTCTCCCTGTGGCCTCACCAGAAGGAGGGGTTGTCAGTCTAGGATGAAGACTGACTGTCTCATCCTAAGTCCAGCTGCATAGGAGATTTCAGAACACCTCTCCTCACTTGAAGGTTGACATGCAAGGGTCCCTGGGACCCACTGGACAGTCGCAGTCACAGATCACTTCTCTCACGGGCTTTTCTCGGGAGCTCACACAACCTGTCTCAGTCCCAAGATGCTCCTTCTTTTTTTATTTTTTTGAGACGGAGTCTCGCTCTGTCACCCTGACTGGAGTGCAGTGGTGCAATCTAGGCTCACTGCAACTTCTACCTCCCAGGTTCTAGCAATTCTCCTACCCCAGCCTTCCGAGTGAGACTACAGGTGCCCGCCACCACACCCAGCTAATTTTTGTATTTTTAGTAAAGATAGGGTTTCACTATGTTGGCCGGGCTGGACTCAAACTCCTGACCTCGTGATCCTCCCGCCTCAGGCTTCCAAAGTGCTGAGATTACAGGCGTGAGCCACCCACCATCCTAAGATGCTCCTTTTGTCTGCTCCTGTCCTGACTCAAACACAGGTTGTTTGCCATCCAATCTGTAGCCTGTCTTATCAACATTGTCATTGTCATATCATCTTAGAATGTTTGTTTGTTTGTTTGTTTGTTTTTGAGACAGAGTCTCACTCTGTCACCCAGGCTGGAGTGCAGTGGTGGGATCACAGCTCACTGCAGCCTCCAGCTCCCAGGCTCAGGTGATCCTCCCACCACAGCCTCCCAAGTTAGCTGTAACTACAGATGCACACCACCACCCTCAGCTACATTTTTTGTATTTTTTGTAGAGGCAGAGTTTCTTCATGTTGCCCAGGCTGGTCTCAAACTCCTGGGCTCATCCAGTCTGCCCTCCTTGGCCTCCCAAAGTGCTGGGCTCACAGGTGTGAGCCACCGCACCCAGCCTCACTTCATAATCTTTTAAAATTATTTTTCCCTTGAATATTCTTCAGGAAGTTTTTGACTTCCCAAACTTAGCCTGTTTTGTGCTGCTCTAACAATGCGTGGGACCGGGTAATTTATAATGAACAGGAATTTATTTCTCACAGTTCTGAAGGCTGAGAAGTCCAAGATCAAGGCGCCAGCATCTGGCAAGGGCCTCCCTACCACGTCATCCCATGGCAGAAGACAGACAGGCGGTAGTGGGTGGGAGAGAAAGGCAGACAAAAGGGGGCTGAACTCCTTCCTTTATAAGGAACCCACTCCTGAGATAATGACATTAATCCTTCATCCATTAAACACCTCTGAAGGGTCCTACCGCCCAGCATCTCCATATTAGGGATCAGGTTTCCAGCACATGGATGTTAGAAGGCACAGTCAAACCATAGCAGGCACTAAGCCGAGTTCTTCCCTTTCCCCTCTCTGGCCTCATGACCCATGCTCTCTACCCACTTGGCACAGCTGCACTGGCCGCCCTGCCGATGCCCATCCACGCCAGACACACACCCACGTCAGGATCTTGGCACGTGCCCTTCCCTCCAGCAGGAACACTCGCCAGGCCGTTCCCACAGCTCCTTGCCTCCCTTCTTTTCCGTCTTGACTCACTTGCCCCCGCCCCAGGCGCTTGCTTGCCTGTCCTTCCACAAGTGATTCCCCCAGCTTCTATCCCCATCTGAAATAGCACATTACTTGTTCCTTATCTGCCTCCCCGTCTGCAGTGCCAACTCCGCCTGGCAGGGATTTTTGACTCTCTCGCCCACTGCCACAGCCTGGTGCCAGCACGGTGCCAGGCATGTCCACGCTGCAGCGTTTACTGAGTGCCCACTGCACACCAGGCACTCGTTTTGGCTGCTTCTGCAAATGTTTCTCCAGTGACTGAAGAACTAAAATTCTTTAAACTCAAAGGAACCCTTGTGTCTTCTGATTCCTCCGAGAGCTTTGAGGAGCTGAGCAGATGCAATGTCACTCCACCCCCACTGCCCCTCTGACTTCACATGTCAGCTCTCCCTCGCAGACGTGGGAAAGCGGGGTCATTCCCAGAAAAGGCAGAGCCTTCCAGGACTTAGGAGCCCAGGTGTTTGTTCCACTGAGGCCAATTGCTCCCAGCTTTTTCTGAGCTCCCAGGAGGAAATGCATCTGAAATGCTGTCACTCTCCCCTGATCATTAACAGAGCTGTTGAACCGGCGGAGTTGTCAGCGAGGCGACCACAGGCAGGCAGGCAGCCATCGCGCCGGCTCTGCAGAGACGGCTGGAGAGCTGATGCCCACACCACGGGAAAGGGCCGGCGCCTGAGCCAGCAGCCTGACTGGAAAGTCTGTGTCAGGGACACCTGGAGGAAGCAGGGGCCTCCAGCAGCTCCTCCACCGACTAACCCGTGGTGCTCACCCCGCCCGCCATGGGGGCTCACCGTCCTTCCCGCCCGGAGATGCAGCCGGGCCGGAGGCTCACGAGTATTCTCCCAACAAATTGGAACTTCTTTTCTTTCATCTCATTTGAAAAGGTCTTTTGTGAGCTAGCAAGTGACCCCAGAGTAACCTCTCTATTCCTGTTGGAAGGGAAAATATTTCTAGATCGGAGAGACTGCAGCGCCAAGCCTCAGCCTCTATGAATACTTGATTATGCCTCCTGAACGCGGTCTCCTGAGCATGTGCCAGTCAGTTTCAGAAATGAACCCTGGCCGGGTGCAGGGGCTCATGCCTGTAATCCTAGCTCTTTGGAAGGCCAAGAGAGGAGGATCACTTGAGCCCAGGAGTTACAAACCAGCCTGGGCAACATGGTGAGACTCCGTCACTACAAAAAAAAAAAAAAAAAAAAAATTAATTAGCCAGTATAGTGGTGCACACCTGTAGTCCTAGCTACTTGGGACACTGAGGTGGGAGGATTGCTTGAGTCTGGGAGGTCAAGCCTGCAGTGAGCTGTGATCAAACCACTGCACTCCAGCCTGGGCGACAGAGTGAGGCCCTGTCTCAAAAACAATAAACCCTTAAGCAAGGTAACTGCCAATCAAGAGGTTTATTATTTGCCCCGTTGAGTATCTTAAGACCAAAGCTTCACATTTTTGAGGGTGTGATGTCATGAAATTCCCACGTATGACCACATTTTGAAAAAGTCATTGTGTATGTTTTGGAAAGTGAGAGGGTTAGCCTATAACTTGGAAGATAAACTCTTGAACTGGAAGTTTGAGGTGTACAAGCAGAATGGGCCACCGAGCCATCGCATTTGCTGCAGTGAACTCATGTGACTGCCCCGGAATTATCTGGAAGTTCAGTGTTCGTCTTCTGAAAAGAACTGGGACCTCGGTGTGCCAGCTGTTGTAAGGGCAGTGTGAGCAGCTTTCTGTTTAAAACCTTCACACCTGGCACTTGAGTAGTGCCTGCTTTCCAAAGGGTACCCTCTTTCCCCCAAATTTTTTTCCACCTTCTGCTTTTCTGTGTTAGTCCTGTTTATCTCAGCCTGCTGGCATGAAGAGAAGGACAATTATAAAAGCCATTTATAAAAGGAGCAGGGAGGTAGTGGTCTTTTGTCTTTGCTGCTGAAACTGGGGCCGGGTAGAGACAAGATGGCTGAGAAACAATGCTGGGAGTGAGAAGCACAGACCGGCCAGGGATGCAGGAGAAAAACAGGTTTCCCTGTCTTCATGGTAAAGAGAAGGCAAAGGCAGGTACTCAAGGTCATTGACCTTCCTAGCCCACTTGGGTAAGGCCTTTGGACGCTCCCCTGGGACCCGGAGTGCCTAATGAAAAACTACAGATCTGAGCCAGGTGTGATGGTGGTGCCTATAAGTCCCAGCTACTCCAGAAGCTGAGGTGGGAGAATCACTTGAGCCCAGGAATTTGAGGCCAGCTGGGCAACATAGCAAGATCCTGTCAAATTCCAGATCTGTCACCATCAGTTGTCTCTAGGGAGAGAGGGGCTCAAGAAAGGAAGGAGCATTTAGAAGGGGATGAAGAAAGGCTAGAAACGGGGAAATGGGGGAATGCACAGCAAAAGCAATGTAAGGAGGAGACTGAGACTAAGACAGGGATGTCGGGAAACGAGCCCATAGTTCCTTTTGTCCTCTGCGTCCAAACACATCTTCATCACCTTTATAGACTGAGAAATGACAAGGCTGAAACAGTCAAGGGCTGGGAATTTAAGATTGTAAAACGGGCTGGGGGTGGGAGCTCACGCCTGTAATCCCAGCACTTTGGGAGGCCAAAATCTGCAGGCCACCTGAGGCCGGGAGTTCGAGACCAGCCTGGCCAACATGATGAAACCCCATCGCTACTAAAAATATAAAAATTAGCCAGATGTGGTGACATATGCCTGTAATCCCAGCTACTCGGGAGGCTGATGCATGAGGATCATTTGAACCCAGGAGACAGAGGTTGCATTGAGCCGAGATTGCACCACTGCACTCCAGCCTGGGTGACACAGTGAGACTGTCTCAAAAAAAAAAATGGTGTAAAACATCTCACTTCTGACCTTCAGAGGGTCCTCCACTTCCTTTCCCTCCTTCTCCTCCCTCTCCCTTCTTCTCCCCTTCCCCCTACCTCCTTCTCCTTCTCCCTTCTTCGCCTTTTTCCTCTACCTCCTTCTTCTCTCCCTACCCCCCTCCTCTCTTCACCCTGGGCACAACCTGTCTTGGAGGAGCAGGAACAGCTCTGAATGACACTGGCTGGGACAGAAGTGCCCTGGAGTCAGGCCCGAGGCAGTCGGGCCCAAACAAGGCAGCATTTATGCACGGGAGCTTTTCAAGGAGGTTTTGCAGATACAAGGACGTTGGACAGAGAGGAACAGAGAAATTCCAGAGATTTTTCACGTGCAAGCGGATATTTCCTTTGAGAGTTTCTAGACTAAATAATACTCTTTGTGTCTAAGGGGACTGTGTATACTGCTGACCTGGCAATGTTCTCTGCCTGCAGCATGAGCACAGGAAGGCCCCACAGCTGCCCGGAGAGGGCTGTAAGCAGAGGAAGGTGAGGTGGCCTCAGTAAGCATCTCACTGGAGACAGTCGCTGCTGTGCGGCCTGCCTGACGCAACGCCATTTCAGACGTGGAAGAAGAATCTCCTGGCAGATCTTGGGACTCAAATGGGCTGGACCGCTAAGAAAAATATACCCAGGCCTCTCTGTTCACTAGTTTTCATTCTTACATACATACATACATACATATTTATTTATTTAAACAGACTTTACACTTTAAACAGTTTTAGTTCACAGCAAATTTGAGCAGAAAATACGGAGGTCCTATAGACTCCCTTTCTCAACACACCCACTGCCTCCCCCTCTTCAACATCCTGCCCTCTTTCATCCTCCAGTAGCTGGAACGATATTCACACATCATTATCGCCCAAGTCCATCACCTACATTACAGACTCTAGGTGTCATGTGTTCTGTGCGTTTTGACAAATGTACAATGACGTGGACCTGCCATTGCTGTGTCATACAGAGTAATTTCAGTGTCTGAGAATCCTCCGTGTTCTGCCTGGTAACCCCTCCCTCCCCCTAGCCCCTGGTCCCCAAAGCTTTGCATTTTCCAGAATGTCACATAGTTGGAATCGTATGGAACGCAGCCTTTTCAGAGTGGCTTCTTTCACTTAATAATATGCATTTGCGTTTCCTCCACATTTTCTCACAGCTTGCTATCTCATTTCCACTGAATAATATTCCATTGTCTGGATGTAGCCATTTTCGTATATTTTTAAGAAGACAGACTCTTCCATGGGGTGACATAACTAGTGTTATAATTAAACCTACAATAAAAGAAATATGTGGCTTAAATAGAACAAATACATATCAACCCTATCAATACTGAGCCTATTATTATCCTTCTGGTTGCAATAAGTAAATTGAGGCACAGAGCGACCCTGATTTACCCACAGCAGGTAGGTCAGTGACGTGAGAGCCACAGGAAGAACAGAAGGGGCTGGGCGCGGTGGCTCATGCCCGTCACCCCAGCACTTTGGGAGGCTGAGTGGGATGGATTACCTGAGGTCAGGAGTTCGAAACCAGCCTGGCCAACATGGCAAACCCCATCTCTTCTAAAAATACAAAAGTTAGCTGGGCATGGCGGTGGGTGCCTGTAATCCCAGTTACTCAGGAGACTGAGGCAGGAGAATCACTTGAATCCAGAAGGCAGAGGTTGCAGTGACTTGAGATCACGGTGAGCCTGGGCAAAAGAGCAAGACTCTATCTCAAAAAAAAAAAAAAAATGGCTTAAACAGAACAACTATAGAACAACTGTATGTCAGCCTTATCAATACCAAGGCTATTATTATCCTTCAGGTTGCAATAAGTGAACTGAGGCACAGAGCGACCCTGATTGAGCCACGGCAGCTAGGTAAGTGCTGTGACAGTCACAGGAAGAACGGAAGGGTCTAGCATCCCCCGAGTTTGCTCTACTGCAAATCGGAATGTAACCTACTGGCTTCCCTCTGTAAAGCTTTATGTTTACATCTGTGGGGAGGGGCAGACACTTCTCCACCCGAAAGGCCACCATGTCAGACGCCTCTCTACCCCCCATTCTCAACACCTCCTTTCTCCTGTCACCTCCTGCTGTCCTTAGGAAAGAGAAGCCGCTTATCCAGTGGGGTTGTGGGGTAAGAACAGGGCCTGCTCAGAATATCACCTCTCTCCTCTCTGGGATCCCTCTGGCTGCAGAGAGCCTGTGGGTCATCCAGTCCACTCTGGTGGCGGGCAGATCACTTGAGGTCAGGAGTTCAAGATCAGCCTGGCCAGCGTGGTGAAACCCGTCTACTGAAAATACAAAATTAGCCAGACATGGTGGCAGGCACCTGTAATCTCAGCAACTCGGGAGGCTGAGGCAGGAGAATTACTTCAACCTGGGAGGTGGAGGTTGCAGTGAGCCGAGATCACACCACTACACTCCAGCCTGGGCGACAGAGCAAAACTCTATCTCAATAATAATAATAATAAATAAATAAATAGAAATGTAAAAATAAAGGGGAAAAAAAGGCACTGAACTAGACAGAAAGTGTACCCAAACTACTTTCAGGGAATTCTTTGAGTTCTGAGAGAAATCTGACTCAAAAACTAACTTTAGACCAGAATTTAACTACCTACAGTTCATACAGCAATTTTCTCTAGAAAAGGTCTACACACAACCAAATACAAATGAAGCTAAATTTCCATAAAAGAAAAACATTAAAGCTACATCTAATTTTTGATGAAGGGTTACAGAGATCCCCCCACTTCAGTCCTAATGGTTTGGGGCATGTTTTCTTTCTGGGTTTTTTTTCAGAGACAGAGTCTTGCTCTGTCACCCAGGCTGCAGTGCAGTGGCGCAATTTTGGCTCACCGCAATCTCCGCCTCCCGGGTTGAAGCAATTCTCATGCCTCAGCCTCCCAAGTAGCTGAGATTACAGGCACGTGCCACCATACCTGGCTAATTTTTTAAATTATTTTTGGTAGAGATGGGATTTCACCATGTTGGCCAGGCTGGTCTTGAACTCCTGACCTCAGGTGATCCACCCACCTTGGCCTCCCAAAGTGCTGGAATTATAGACATGAGCCACCGCACCCAGCCGAGACACGTTTTCAAGCCTTGAGGTGCATACCACACACTCAGCTCACTTTGTAATATCTGAATTTTCCTGAACCAAGGTTCAAATTCCGCTTCAACGAGATGGACCACAGTAGTAAAGAGTGTGGTGTTTGCGTAAATGTCTGTGTAGGGACTCTACTCGAATTACGATGAGCCCATTGAGAATGGAGCCTGATTTCCTGTATTCAAAGTGTTAACTGCACGGTGTCATTCGTGTGAGTCCATTCGTAGTATTTGGTAATGAGGAGGAGGAGGACGGGAAAGGCATTCCCGGGAACAGCCAGCACCTTGGTTCATGTGAGCTGTCCATCGATGCTGATGCCACAGCCTGACTAACGCATCACTGTCCCTAACCCCCCTCTCTCGCCATCTCCACTCAGGAGTCTGAGAAAGCCAGATGCACCCGGCCCAGTTCTACCAATGGACACACACGTGCATGCCTTCTGGGAGAAGTCTTGCTTTTCTTCTATAAGACGGATATGGCCAGGTGTGGTGGCTCACGCCTGTAATCCAAGCACTTTGGAGGCCAAGGGGGGCAGATCACCTGAGGTTGGGAGTTCAAGATCAGCCTAACCAACACAGTGAAACCCCGTCTTTAAAAATAAATAAATAAATAAGACAGATACGACTGGAAATGCCCCTTCCCCTTCTTCCTACCTTGACTCTGGGTGTGATTCCTGGAGCAGCAGCAGCCATTTATGATCATGAGGTGATCAGCAACTCTTTGAAAACAATAGTAGCCTAGTACACAAGGGCTGCTCCAACTGGCCAGCCTTCTGTCCCCAAGGTGTAACTGCAGTAATGGTAGGACACTGGAAATGCCTGGAACATTAACAAACCAAAGAAGACCAGCCCTGTTATTAAAACTACCTGCTAGTCCTACTACCTTCAGCAAATAGAAATGGAACAAGAGGTTAAAAGTGATTCTGTTTTGGCTGAGCACAGCGGCTCACGCCTGTAATCCCAGCTCTTCGGGAGGCCAAAGCGGGTGAATCACCCAAGGTCAAGAGTTCAAGACCAGCCTGGGCAACATGGCAAAACTCTCTCTCTACTAAACATACAAAAAATGAGCCAGGTGTGGTGGCACATGTCTGTAATCTCAGCTACTCGGACGGCTGAGGCAGGCGAATTGCTTGAACCCAGGAGGCAGAGGTTATAGTGAGCTGAGATCAAGCCACTGCACTCCAGCCTGGGCAACAGAGCAAGACTCTGTCCCCCGCACCCCAAAAAAAATCTGTTTCAATTCTGGCAAAACTCCTGAGGCAGAAAACAAACCAGTCAGTGGCAACAACTCCAATGTTCCAAAGTGATGTGCTGAAGCAGCTCACCGGGGCCTGCAGAGGCTTCCGGGAACCTGTGACCACCCCCAGGGCAGAGAATGGCAAGGCCGAGACAGGTTAGAATGGGAGACAGTTTCTTTTTTTTTTTTTTTTTGAGACGGAGTCTTGCTCTTGTCACTCAGACTTGAGTGCACTGGTATGATCTCGGCTCACTGCAACCTCCACCTCCCTGGTTCAAGCAATTCTCCGGCTTCAGCCTCCTGAGTAACTGGGACTACAGGCACGCGCCACCACACCTGGCTAATTCTTTTGTATTTTTAGTAGAGACAGGGTTTCACCACTTTGGCCAGGCTGGTCTTGAACTCCTGATCTCAGGTGATCCGCCCGTCTTGGCTTCCCAAAGTGCTGGGATTATACCACGCCCAGCTGAGAGACGACTTCGTTTGAGAGAGCACTTGGATACTGGGGAACTTTTCCTCCCCATCCCGTCCCTGCTGAGGATGAGAGAAGAGGGGCCTAGCAAGGAGGACTTCAAGGACACCCTTCGGAGAGCTGTCGGAGGTACCCAAGAGCTTGGGGACCTGACAACTGGTGTCTGTCACCTGCCCGAGAAATCCTAAAAGCAAGAAACCCTGAAGTCAAAACAAGGAAAAGTCCAGCCAGGTGCGGTGGTTCACACCTGTAATCCCAGCGCTTCAGGAGGCCCAGGCGGGAAGATCGCTTGAACTCAAGAGTTCAAGTCCAGCCTGCCCAACATAGAGAAACCCCATCTCTACAAAAATACAAAAATTTGTTGAGCGTGGTGGTGCATGCCTGTAATCCCAACTACTAGGAAGGCTGAGGCATAAAGATGGCTTGAACCCGGGAGGCGGGGGTTGCAGTGAGCCAAGACTACGCCATTGCAGGTGGCTTCCCTGGGGAGAGTTCCACCCCCTGGGACAAAGGCTGCATGAGTATTTCCCAGGGACCGGATATGAACCCTGAGAAGGAAACGCCCAGGGGGCCACCAGGAGAAAAGGCTGAGTCAGGAACTAAAGCACCCTCTGACGATGTCCTCACCCCCACCAAGTGAGCAACCCCCCAGCTTCCAGGAAGTCTCCAAAGAACCCTACAGCCCCTCATAGGAGAAACATTCACTTGAAACATTTACACAGCCAAGGGAAGCCATGGTGGAGGCACATGGGTGCTGCCCCTTCCTCTGGCTTCACCCTCCAGGAGCCCAGCCGGCCCAGGGAGTGGGAGGGAGGCCGGCAGACAGGAAGGCTGCTTGCTGGGAAGAACTTTAACTTCAAGGAATCCCTATCACAAACAGCGCTGTGGACTTGAAGTGACCGGAGGACTTTTCTTATCCAAGAGCCGCTGGAAGGTCACATGGCTGCCAGAGATTTCATCTTAGGACTGGGGGCAAACCAGCCCCCACCCCACCCAGCAGTGCTAGTGTTGAACGTTCCCTGGAGAATAAAGAAGAGGTTTCCTTCTGCTGTCGCCACAAACCCACCTGTGTCACACACCAGTTTCACAAACATGGCATATGATCCTGACGGGGTTGGGGGGATGTTGTGTTTTTAGATGAAACCTGAGTATTTCTCTAGTCTCTTCTCCTAGACGCTAATCTCCTTGGAAATCTGTGCAGATTCTAGAGCAAAATACTATGTGGAATTTAGGTCTTCCATTTATTAAATAAGAAGTAGCTTCAAGGAGCATAGAATTACATGATTTCTTTTAAAATGTGCACGAAAAGCAGCTCTTTCCCCTGTCGTTTTCCACCCTGCAAGCATCCTGCTGGAATGGGGAGGATTGGCTCAGACTGAGTTCCAAACTGTGTCTTGGCTGCTGAGAGATGAGCCTGCTCTTTGCAGCAGACAATGTGTTGAAAACCACCAGACCAAAAGTAGCTGATGCTTATCTGTCTTTGCGGAATTCCCAGGAATCCTACGGGGGTTTCTGAGCCCACGTGGGAAGCATTGTCAGCCTGTGCCTGGGGGCGCCAGAAGAGGGAGATTGGGCAATTTCTGCTCCTTCACTCCCACCACCCTCATCTCACTTGGGGCTCACTCTTTCCAAGTTCACTTGGCCCCTTTGCCAAGGCAGGGGAGACCCAGCCAGGATATTTATAGTGTTGGTACATGACTGGGCAGCTAGTGGGAGCAGATGTTTGCTGATAGGGGCAAAGGGAGCTGGATGAAAATTAGCCAAAGAGGCTGCAGCCATAACTGACGTTCCTGTCCTCTCAACACTAGGGAAGGCACCTCTCATCCTTACATGAGCGTGTTCCCCGTCCTCACTGCCTAGATGGCTCAATCCAGCAGATGCGGACTGTGTGCCAGGCGCTGGGTGGGCAGCACTGAGATAAATAAGACAAGGCCTGCCTCTTATGATGGTGCAGGAAAACCACTTGTGATGACCCACTCCATTCCTGCAGGCCGAGAGCCCCATGGGAGCCTGGGAACAGCCACGTGGTGGCGGCTGCTGGGCCTGGGTACAGTGGTGGGGTGGCAAGAGGGAAGGAGCGGTCAAGGTGACCCACATCCAGACGCATCAGATGAGGCCAGAGGGCAGGGGGTTTCCTGAAGGTGTCAAAGGAGGAGGCTGAACAGGTGAGCTGGGGCCAGGCTGCAAAGGGTCACCTTCCATGCTCAGGAATATGGACTTTGGTAGACTTTGCCTTTAGGCGGGAGGAGCTGATAAAGGTTTCTAGGGAGAGAAGGGATTCTTATTCCAGGAAGCAACGAGAACTGTGGATCTGTGAGCAGGTCTCTCCCTGTGTTCCCGTGCCCTGCGGCACCGTGCCTGGCGCAATTGTTGCTCTGTAAGTGCTTATCGAAGGAGCAGACTCACATGCGGCCTCTCTGTCTCACAGACTGTCTGTGAGATGAGGTAATCATTAAGATAACTAAGTGTGGCAGGCCTTCCTCAGGGCCCTGACCCCAAACCGGGTCCAGGCAGATTCCTGCATGCCTGATGGCAGCTGCAGGCATCATCTCCTTCCAGAGGGGTTCAAGCACACCCAGATCCTGCAGCAGATCCGAGCCTCCCCAGGGCTTCTCCTGGCCACCACCTGCCCTGGAGCCCAGCCCTTGCCCTGTCCCTGCTCTGGTCCCATCTGAGCCTGTGCCTGTAGCTTCATCTCCACACCAGCCTCAACCCAAACAGCATGTTGCCTCTTTCCTTCTATTTGAAAATTAAGTGTATTGGCTGGGCATGATGGTTCACCTACCCCTGAGGACCTCTTGAGTGCTGTAATCCCAGCACTCTGGGAGGCCAAGGTGAGGAAATCACTTGAAGTCAGGAGTTCGAGACCAACCTGGCCAACATGGCAAAATCCTGTCTCTACTAAAATACAAAAATTAGCTAGGCATGGTGGCAGGTGGCTGTAATCCCAGCTACTTGGGAGGCTGAGGCAGAAGAATCACTTGAACCAGGAGGCAGAGGTTGCAGTGAGCCAGGATCAAGCCCCATACTCTAGCCTGGGCAACAGAGTGAGACTCCGTCTCAAAAAAAAAAAAAAGAAAGAAAATTAAGTGTATTTGCCCGTTTTCATGCTGCTAATAAAGACATATCTGAGACTGGATAATTTTTAAAGGAAAGAGGTTTAATGGACTCACAGTTCCACCTGGCTGGGGAGGCTTCACAATCCTGGTAGAAGGTGAAAGGCATGTCTTACATGGCGACAGAGAGAGAGCTTGTGCAGGGGAACTCCCCTTTATAAAACCATCAGATCTTGTGAGACTTATTCACTGTCATGAGAACAGCTCGGGAAAGACTCGCCCTCATAATTCAATTACCTCCTACCGGGTCCCTCCTACCACACATGGGAATCTTGGGAGCTACAATTCAAGATGAGATTTGGGTGGGGACACAGCCAAACCATATCAGCAAGTAATAAGAACAATGACAACAAAAGACATTTCTTTTTTTTTTTTTTTTTTTTTAATATAAAGATGCGGTTTCACCACGATGGCCAGGCCGGTCTTGAACTCCTGAACTCAGGTGATCCACCCACCTCGGCCTCCCAAAGTGCTAGGATTACAGGAGTGAGCCACCTCGCCCGGCCAGCAAAAGACATTTCTGTGCATTGCAGCCTTTGCTGAAGGTCTGAGGAGACGGAGGTATTTACAAACACGAACAACTTAAAATGGAATATTGGCCTTACCCTGTTCTTTAAACTTCCTCAAGCCGTTTCCGTTAACTGGATTCCGACATCACCCACTTGCTGCCTATATTCCTTCTTTCTTTCTTTTTTTTTTTTTTTTTTTTTTAAAAACGGGGTTTCACCATATTGGTCAGGCTGGTCTTGAACTCCTGACCTCAGGTGATCCACCCGCCTCAGCCTCCCAAAGTGCTAGGATTACAGGCGTGAGCCACCTCGCCCGGCTTATATTCCTTCTTTCTTCTCTCTCTTCCCAAACGCCTGTTCTCCCATTATGCAGAGCAATTAAAAGAATTCTTGGTTTTGTTTTTGGTTTTTGGTCTTTTTCACCTACCCCGAGGACCTCTCCTGTTACCCCTCAGCCGGGTATTTTCCTAAACGAAGACATTTTGTTCCCCAAGAAGATCCCTGGGTCCACAGGTAAGCAGGTCGTTTCTCTACCCCACAGCATTCTGGAGCAGTGTGGTGTCGTGTGTACCCAGCCCTGTACACAGCATCTTAGGGACCAAGAAAACTAAGTCCTATCATTGGGGCCCATGTTGGGGAGAAAAAAACCTAACCCAGAATTTAATCATTCGCTAAGCTGCGTGGTTACAACTATATATATATATGTATAAAGGGAAAGAAAGAGACCCGTCTGTGCGAGGTGGAGCCTAGGGGACAGGAAAGAAGCTATTCCAATGGCCTTACAAGGGAAGGATGAACACTGCTGAGGGCCGGATGTGGTGGCTCACACCTGTAATCCCAGCAGTTTGGGAGGCCCAGGCAGGAAGATTGCTTGAGCCAAGGAGTTTGAGATCAGGGCAACATAATGAGACCCCATTTCTTTTTTTTGTTTTGTTTTGTTTTGTTTTTGTTTTTGTTTTTGTTTTTGTTTTGAGACAGGGTTTCACAGTGTTGGCCAGGATGGTCTCGAACTCTTGACCTCGTGATCCGCCCGCCTCGGCCTCCCAAAGTGCTGGGATTACAGGCATGAGCCACCACGCCCGGCCCATGAGACCCCATTTCTACAAAAAATAGCCGGCTATGGTGGTACATGCCTGTAGTCCCAGCTACTTGGGAGGCTGAGGCAGAAGGATTGTTTAAGCCCAGGAGGTTTAGGCTGCAGTGAGCTGCAATTCAGCCATTGCACTCCAGCCTGGGCCATAGAGTGAGAGCCTGTCTCAAAACAAAACAAAACAATAAAACCCCAAATTCTCCTGGCTAATTTATCAGCTTTCAGAGAAGGAGATGACGGAGGTAGGAGAGGAAAGGCTCTTGGCTAAGCTTCAGGGAATGGGGAGGATGGGAGACTACAATGGCAAAATCAGGAAGATGGAAAGAGAAGCAGAAAATAAATGGAGTTTAAACGCATCGAGAGGAGGAGACAGAGACAGAGAGGGTCCCACGCAGGGCTGCAACTGCCGTGAGCTCTAAATAAGCAGAGCCCAGCACAGCCAAGGACAGGACAGCGGAAGGCACTCTGGACGGTGGGTCTGGGCTGCACTCGGCAAGCAGCAGCGTTCCCACCAGCAGAGCCCTCTGACCTTGGCCCTGAGCTGCTGTCAGGTTCTTGGTGACCTTGTCTTTCTACAGGGATCAGGAACTTGCGGGAAAGTCCTGGTGTACTCCTGAACCTTAGGTATGTTCAGTTAAGTATAGCCTAACTCTGCCTCCTTGCATATTCTAAGCTCCACCTAAAGGTTTCTCTGTGCATAGTGAGCTGTCATCTCACTGGATGTGTAAACAGACTGCAACTTACTCTAGTGCCAATCACCAAGTTTTGGCCAATCACAGGCAGCCAACTGTTCAAACCTGGTTCAAATCAGGCAAACACCCAGCTGTAACCAATCCGGCTGTTTCTGTACCTACTTCTGTTTTCTGTACGTCACTTTCCTTTTTCTGTCCATAAATTTTCTTCCAACACGTGGCTACGCTGGAGTCTCTGAGCCTACTGTGGTCTGGGGGCTGCCCAATTCATGAATCGTTCTTTGCTCCATTAACCTCTATTAAATATAATATGTCTAAGATTTTTCTCTTAACAGGTGTTTGGTTCAAATTCTCTGTTTCTTCTTGGCATGCTTTGAAGGCTTTCTAGGTAATCCAGATTATTCTTCCCTCTAACTTGGTATGTTCTTTGTCACATAGCCATTTGGCTTGGTCAAGGGTTAGTGGAGGAAGCCGGGAGGCAGAGAGCTGGATGCTGCTGGGCTAGAGGGAGCCGCCATGTGCACCTGTGAATGCACACGCGTACATCCATACGCAACGTATGCATATACACGCACACACATACACCTGCCAGTGTTCGTGCACACATACTACATGCACATATGTGCATACACAGGTGTGCACGCATAGGCATACATACATGCATATATGTGCACATATATACACACACATGCACACACACTCACACATACACATAAATTCTGCAAAGGGCCACAGGGCAGTCTGGTAGCCTGAGAGGGCCGCACTAGGATAGGTGCACAGCGATGTGGAAACGTTACTGTTCACGTGAACTTGTGAAAAAACTACGCCAAGTGCCACCAGAGGTGGGCACAGCCCAGAGGTGGAGGACGGAGGGTGCATGGGAGAGAGGTCCCGAGTCTGCAGGGCATGCTGGACCTAAGGACACGTTCACAGACGTGCAGTGAGATGAGAAGGAACAGGACACAGGTAGCAAGTTCCTCATCAAACTGAACATAGTCCGTCCAGTTAAAGGCCATCTGGTGGTCATCTACTCTGAGATGAAGTAATCCTGTGGGAAGAGCTAGGCTCTCCTTTCTTCTAGAAAATGAACAGGGCAGCTTATGACTGTTGTCCTTAAAGTCCTTGCTTGGCAAAATGAGAAGTGAGAAACATGAAATAGGTCTGCCAATTAAAAAGGGAAAAAATGACTGGAGCCGGGAAGTCCTGGATTTGAGGGCTGTCACCCAGGGCTTAGTCTGCTCCTCTGTCACCTGTTTGCCAAGGACACCTGATGATCAAGGCACCCCACAGAGAGAGTTCCAGGAGGAAGGCCTAGGATGAGGAACGAGGAGTTGTCTTGCCTCCAGCTCCATGCCTCCCCACAGCCCTCCCCCATTCCCACCACCAAATGCGATCTCTGTTGTAAAAATGTCAAAGGACAAAAACTTGCTTCAACCATGCCAAGGGGCATGGTGTGCGCAGAGGCCAGTGCCATTCGAGGCAGTGGCGGCCAAAACATGGGTCCCCAGAGGACAAAGGGGCCAAGCTGAGCCTTAGAGACCCTCAAGGATGCAAGCACTGCTTTTGAGGTCCATGAACCCAGGCTGTTCCAGGAGTGGCCTGGGAACTCCTGCAAGCAAAACATCTAGATGGTGAGGCCTGCCAGGCTGCCCTGCACAGCGTCCATAGCTTCCTGGAGCGCATGGATGAGAGGGCACAGCGGGGCCAGACCCCTGCCCTGGTGGCATCATCTACAGGGAGAGGTGCAGTGAGACGAGTTACCTTCAGGAAATTTACAAAAGACGCAGACACACAAGTCAAGGAGAGAGACTGCTCATGAGTGTGAACTCCCGCACCTCCAGGTGGACTCTAGGAGAAGAGCAACCCCAATTGCATCCGTGTGATTTCAACAGACATGCACTCACATGTGCACTCACACCACACACTCAAACACATGCACACATGCTCATAGGCACATATGTTTTGTGGCACATCCCCCTACCCCGTAATCACATGATCAGGGAATCAAGCTCTCTACCTTTCTGCCTCACCTTCCCTGGCTTCACCTCTCACCCCATAGGATTCCTGGGCTGGGATCCCTCAAAAAATGCTCTGTGCAGCTTTCACTCATGGGCCCCATGCGCAGCGAGAGCGAGGGTCATGGAAATTCTGTGCCTGGACCAACCCCGTCCCGTGCGGCGTGGAAGAGGTGCAAGCCTGATGCTTGTCTGCTTGGGAACTCTGTCGTCATCTCCTTCACGGTGATGAACAGCCACTGAGAAAGAAAAAAAGTCTTCACACAGTTTCTTGGAATAGTAGCTGCACCTGCGATTAATAGCCCTTTTTTTTTCTTTTTTTTTTTTTGCTCCCTCTGTTGCCCAGGCTGGAGAGCAGTGGCGCGATCTCAGCTCACTGCAACCTCCGTCTCCCTGGTTCAAGCAATTTTCCTGCCTCAGCCTCCCAAGTAGCTGGGACTATGGGCATGTGCCACTGTGCCCAGCTAATTATTGTATTTTTAGTAGAGACGGGGTTTCACCATGTTAGCCAGGATGGTCTCAATCTCCTGACCTCGTGATCTGCCCACCTTGGCCTCCCAAAGTGCTGGGATTAAAGGCCTGAGCCACCGCGCCCAGCCTCAGTAGAACTTTTTTAGAGAAAGGAAAACTGTCACCAGTTCCATTTTGTCAGGTTCATTTCTGAGGAATCTCTTGACCATCACAGCTTCCAAGTGGGATCAATGCTGGACTTGCAAAAGGGGAAAATTGTTTTTGACTCATAAACTGGAATGGAAGCCAAGGAAGAAACTCAGTTTGTGGTCTGCTGTTGCTAAATACAAAAATGGATTATTTTGTGGAAGAAGAGCCATGGTCAGGTCAGCTGTTTTTCCCTCATAAAATCACTCAGCAACCCGATAGGAAACTGCAATGCATGTGAGGGGTTTGCAGAGTGGTGCAACTGTGAGAATCTTCCCTGAAGGGCTGCCCGACCCCTCTCCTGAGCCTCTGAAACGCAAGAGCGAGGCCAGGGTGGTGATAAAGGAGGAGTGTGGCGCCCTCTGGCGAGAGTGGGGCCGAGTCCCTCTCGGGAGCCCAGCCTGGGTGTCCCTCTGCAGTCAAGTCCCCAAGGCCCTGGGAAAAGAGTTTGCTGCCTGGGAAAAGAGGCCGTAACACCCACCCTACCCAGCCATCGCTGCACCAGCAGGACCCGCCTCCAGGTTAAGACTGAGCAGACATCAGGCAGCCTCCAAGTTGAACCAAGCATCTCTAATCTGGAATACAGTACTTGTCAAACATGATTATCCAGAATCTCAGGAAAAATAAAAAACGACGTCTAAGGCTTGAGAAAGGGCATGGTGTCCAGACAGCCCAGCACCAGGACTTTCCCTCTGGGTCTGGTGGAAATGTTTGTGAAAGGCCAAAGAAGATGGTTCTGTCCTTCCCAGGCCGCAACTCAAAGCCTAGAGGAAGTTGTAGGGAGTTCTGGACACCGCACTAATGCTTCCAGAATCTCTCCAGGCTCAGACTTACATGCCTGATAGTTCCAGGTCCCAGACTGAGATTTTCATCCAAGGCTGGGTGATCTGATTCCCATAAATCACATCGGTCGCTGTGTAGCATTGATAAGGGGCGCTCTGGGCGTGAACCCAGAGCCACTGGAGATCCAGAAGGAATTCCTCTGTGCCATCTGTGTGGTTCAGGGGAGGTTCCTTCCAAGCTTTCTGCAATTTGCTGGAGGGGTCAGGCACGGCTTCCATTGGGATTAGGCAAGAAGGATCTCACTGTGCCCTGACACTCACACCTGGAGGCTGCCGGCCCATCCAGCCCCTGCAGAGGGTTTGAAGGTCCATGAGGCAGCTCTTGGAAGGCCCAGAGGGGAGCCTGAGAAAGAAATTCAGAAGATTCTGTCATGTCATCATCAATCCCCCTGAAGAAGGGCTGCAGGCTGCATTTACTCCCTGGCTTCAGCACATCACATTTTAGAGAGCTTTTTGGTTTTGTTTTCTTGAAGTACAAGAATACCAGTGATGAAGCTTGAAAGCATCTGGTACTCGCAATGGATCAGGAAAAGAGAAGTTTTCTTAGACTCAGCCTAGGTGGGAGTGTTGGGGTGGGGGCGTCTGCCCTATGAATGGGGACATGGTGAGGGGGACTGCACTCAAGCTCTGTCCCCAATCCCCTTCCTCCACTGATGCCTCTGTTCCTCATCTCCAGAATGCCAACAGTTCTCACCCTTATCCACATTTTTTCGTTTCTACTTTTGTGGCATATAATTTTGTATCGAGTAGTAATTCACACGCCCTGCAATTCACCCTTTTAAACACGCAGTGCTTTAGTATACTTGCAGAGCTGTGCAGCCATCGTGATGACCCATTTTTGAGCATTTTTATTCCTCCAAAAGAAACCCTACAACCGACCAGGCCCAGTGGCTCATGCCTGTAATGCCAGCACTTTGGGAGGCCAACGCAGGAGGATCACTTGAGTCCGGGAGCTCAAGACCAGCATGGACAACATGGTGAAACCCCATCAAAAAAAAACTACAAAAATTAGCCAGATGTAGTGGCAGATAGCTGTCGTCCCAGCTACTGGGGAAGCTGAGGTGAAAGGATTGCTTGAGCCTGGGAGGTTGAGGCTACAGTGAGCCATGATCTCACCACTGCCTGGGTGACCAAGTAGAACCCCTTGCAAAACCAAACCAAACAGAGACCCTGCAACCTGTAACTGTCATTCCCCAATCCCACCCCAACACTCAGCAGCCCTAGGAAACCACTAATCAAATCTACTTTCGAACTCCTGACCTCGAGTGATCCTCCCATCTCAGCCTCCCAAAGTACTGGGATTACAGGCTTGAGCCACTGTGCCCGGCTCTTTTCTGAGAGAGTCTTGCTCTGTCACCCAGGCTGGAGTGCAGTGGCGCAATCTTGGCTCACTGCAAACACTAATATACTTTCTATCTCTATGAATTTGCCTATTCTGGCTTTTTTTTTTTTTTTTTCCTTGAGACAGTCTCACTCTGTCTCTGAGGCTTGGAGTGCAGAGGCACTATCTTGGCTCACTGCAGCCTCAACCTCCCAGACCCAAGTGATCCTCCCACCTCAGCCTCTCAAGCAGCTGAGACTACAGGTATGCAACACCATGCCCAGTTAATTTTGTTCATTTTTTATAAAGACAGGGTCTCAGTATATTGCCCAGGCTGGTCTCAAACTGCTGGGCTCGAGGGATCCTCCCACCTCGGCATTCCAAAGTGCTGGGGTTACAGGTGTGAGCCATCGCACCCAGCCCACTTTTTGGCTATTGTTATGAATAATACTGCTAAGAACATTTGTGTACACGATTTTCTAAATTTCCTTTTGTTTCTTTTTTTCTTATCATTTTTATGCCAACAGAAATGATTTTGTTTAGGTATATGTTTTCAATTCTCTTGGATCTATACATAGGATTGAAATTGCTGGAGTATATGGTAATTGTGTGTTTAACCTATTGAGGAACTACCAGGCTGTTTCCTACCTCTGTTCACCTTGTAGGAGTCCTAAGAATTAGTCAGTCCTATTTGACAAACAATATCAGTATTACTGAAAAAGCCTGAACAAGCCCTAGAGTTAAATTTCTGTTTTTAGCAGGGAGAGTTTGCTGGCTAGCTGTTCTGGTTAGTTGAAGGTAATAATAATTTTTAAAGTCCCATTTTGGGCCAAGCTCGGTGGTTCACACCTGTAATCCCAGCACTTCGGGAGCCCAAGACAGGCAGATTTCTTGAGCTCAGGAGTTTGAGACCCCCCTGGGCAACATGGTGAAACCTCGTCTCTACCAAATATACAAAAAATTAGCCAGGCGTGGTGGTGCATGTCTGCGGCCCCAACTACTCGGGAGGCTGAGGTGGGAGAATCACCTGAGGCTGGGAGGTGGAGGCCGCAGTGAGCCGTGATTGTGCTTTGAAAGTACCAAAGCAGGGCTGAGAGAAAATAGGCCTGCAGGGGCAGTGCTCCAGGTGGGGTAACCAGGAAGCCCCTCTCTGCAGAGGTGTATCCATTTTCTCTTGCTGTCAATTACCAGTAATCTCAAACTCAGCAGTTTCAAAGATCATCTGCTTTGGAGCCCAGCATTCTAGGGGTCAGAAGTCTGGGTGGGCTCAACTGGGCTCTGTGGTCAGGGTCTCACATGGACGAGATCAAAGTGTCAGCTGGGCTGGGCTCCCCTCTGGAGCCTCGGAGAAAAAATCCCTGTCCAAGCTCATTCTGGTGCTCAAAGGATCCAGCTTCCTGCAGTTGTCAGACCCAGGTCCCTGCCTCCTTGCTGGCTATCAGCCAGGATTGCCCTCAGCTACTCAGGAGCCACTCTCCCCTCATCCTCAAAGCAGCAGCGGCACCTCGGTCCATCTCTCCCTTTGAATTTCTCCAGCTTCCTCCTCTGCCACCAGCCAAACACAGCTCTCTGCTTCACAGGCTGGTGCGATTCGCTTGTGCTAGTGAGATGATCTCCGTCTTCCAGTCTTAAGGGTAGCCATGTCATAAGCCATAACGCAGCCCAGGAGTGACAGCACAGTCACAGGCTCCGGGATGAGGACACACAATGGGCCGGGCAGGGAGGCCATGTTTAAAATCTTGGCAAGCACAGAAGATGTCCCTGAGACCTAGAGCAGGAGGTGGCAATGAGGGCGTGGCTGTGGGAGGAGAAACAGCCCAGACAGAGGGGCCAGCATCCTCCCTAGGGGAGGAAGAGGCTAGGTCTGTGTGAGGCACTGAAAGGCCCCTGGGCTGCAGGACGTGAGCAATGGGCAGCGTGGCCTGAGGCGGGTGAGAGGGCAGGAGACCCCCTCACCCATGGGGGCCCTGGGAGACAGCTGTGGACAGGGCAGAACCAGAAGGGTCCCAGGCCCAGGGCACTTGGCAGAGACTGCTCTCTAGAACTAGACCTTAAAATCCTGCTTTTTAAAAATAGCTTGATTGGCCATGCATGGTGGCTGATGCCTATAATCCCAGCACTTTAGGAGGCCGAGGCAGGCAGATCACTTGAGGCCAGGAGTTTGAGACCAACCTGGCCAAAATAGTGAAACCCCATGTCTACTAAAAATACAAAAATTAGCCTGGTGTAGTGATGCACACCTGTAGTCCCAGCTACTCAGGAGGCTGAGGTCGGAGAATCCCTTGAACCTGGGAGGCAGAGGTTGCAGTGAGCCAAGATCATGCCACTGCACTCCAGCCTGGGCAACAGAGCGAGACTCCATTGCAAAAATAAATAAATAAATAAATCTAGCTTAATTAAGGTATAACATATAATGAATAATTGGTGTGCAATAAACAGCATGTATTTAAACTGTACAGTTGATAACTTTTTTCTTTTTTTTATTGCATTTTAGGTTTTGGGGTACATATGAAGAACATGCAAGATTGTTGCATAGGTACACACATGGCAGTGTGATTTGCTGCCTTCCTCCCCATCACCTATATCTGGCATTTCTCCCCGAGCTATCTCTCCCCAACTCCCCACCCCCCACTGTTCCTCCCCATTTCCCCACAACAGACCTTAGAGTGTGATGCTCCCCTCCCTGTGTCCATGTGTTCTCATTGTTCAACACCTGCCTATGAGTGAGAACATGTGGTGTTTGATTTTCTGTTCTTGTGTCAGTTTGCTGAGAATGATAGTTTCCAGCTTCATCCATGTCCCTACAAAGGACACAAACTCATCGTTTCTGGTGGCTGCATAGTATTCCATGGTGTATATGTGCCACATTTTCCCTGTCCAGTCTGTCATTGGTGGGCATTTGGGTTGGTTCCAGGTTTTTGCTATGGTAAACAGTGCTGCAGTGAACATTCGTGTGCATGTGTCCTTATAGTAGAACGATTTATAATCCTTGGGATATATACCTAGTAATGGGATTGCTGGGTCAAATGGAATTTCTATTTCTAGGTCCTTGAGGAATAGCCACACTGTCTTCCACAATGGTTGAACTAATTTACATTCCCACCAACCGTGTAAAAGTGTTCCTATTTCTCCACATCCTCTCCAGCATCTGTTGTCTCCAGATTTTTTAATGATCGCCATTCTAACTGGCATGAGACGATATCTCAAAGCAGTTTTGATTTGCATTTCTCTAATGACCAATGATGATGAGCATTTTTTCATATGTTTGTTGGCCTCATGTATGTCTTCTTTTGTAAAGTGTCTGTTCATATCCTTTGCCCACTTTTGAGTGGGCTTGTTTTTTTTTCTTGTAAATCTGTTTTAGTTCTTTGTAGATTCTGAATATTAGCCCACTTTTTTTTTTAGATGGAGTCTCTAGCTGTTGCCCAGGTTGGAGTGCAGTGGCATGATCTTGGCTCAATGCAACCTCTGCCACCCGGGTTCAAGCAATCCTCTTGCCTCAGCCTCCTGAGTAGCTGGGATTACAACCATGCACCACCATGCCTGGCCAATTTTTGTATTTTTAGTAGAGATGGGGTTTCACTACGTTGGCCAGGCTGGTCTCGAATTTCTGACCTCATAATCCATCGGCCTTGGCCTCCCAAAGTGCTGGGATTACAGGCGTGAGCCACCGAACCCGGCCACGGTTGATAACTTTTGACATAGGTGTGCACCTGTGAAGACATGTCCACAGTCAAGACAACGGAGACATCCAGCATTCCCAAAAGTCACCTCAAGCCCCACTGTCATCCCTTCCTCCATCTCCCCTGCTCCGCCCTCTCTAGGAAACCAGGGTCGGCTTCCTCTCATGGTAGAGCAGTTTGCATTTTTTAGTTTGATGTAAATGCATCATACAGTATAGCCCGGAGTGACTTGTGTCCCTTTGAAATTCATATGTTGAAGTCCTTAACCCCCAGCACCTCGGCATTGACTGTATTTAAGGACAGGGTCTTTAAAAAGGTAATTAAGCTAAAATAAGGTCATTAGAGTGGGCCCCAACCCCATATGATTGATGTCCTTATAAGAAGATAAATTTTTTTTTTTTTTTTTTGAGACAGAGTATTGCTCTTGTCGCCCAAGCTGAAGTGCAATGGCACAATCTCGGCTCAATGCAACCTCCACCTCCTGGATTCAAGTGATTCTCCTGCCTCAGCCTCCCAAGTAACTGGGATTACAGATGCACGCCACCATACCAGGCTAATTGTTGTATTTTTGGTAGAGATGGGGTTTCACCATGTTGGCCAGGCGGATCTCGAAGTCCTGACTTTGTGATCCACCTGCCTCGGCCTCCCAAAGTGCTGGGATTACAGGCATGAGCCACCACACCCGGCCTGACATCAGCTTTTAAAACATACGCACTTGCGCATTCTTCCTCAAAGTACACCACGTATTGCCTGGGAGTATGGTTGGCTGGAGTTTGGATAGTCACTGAACTCTAGAACTGACAGGAAACTTAGAAATGGTGCAGTCGAGAGGTTGCAAACCGGCTGCCCAGAGGCCAACTTGGCAATCAGATGTGTTTGTGTGGCCTATACAGGATGTCCTGAGCGCCTGAGCCAACCTTGCAGAATTTGGTAGCTTTCATAAACATTTTTTTTAACAATCAGCCATCTGGCAGTCCAGGCCCGCAGCCCTCCTGGTGACGGTGGGCTGGGCTGGGTGAAGGAGCCTGTCCTGCAGGTCCCCTTGGTGACTGCCACCCACACAGAGCCCCAATGCCCTAATATCTGCCTCTTCCCCTGCCTCCACCATCCCCCAAAATAAGCCTTTTAGAGATAAACCCTGGGGAGTTTCCCTGATTTTCATGCGGCAAACCGTGCAGGCTGACCACAAACCCTGTGCTTCTTCCCGCTTTGTAGATGTCCCCTCCCACTACAATGACCAACTTATGTACAGAAAGTCCTGTAACCCTGGAGCCCTTCCATCCCAGGCAAACCAGGATGATCGGCCACACGAACTCTCACTTCCTGCCCTCCTCCCCCACCAAGAAATAAAATAAGATAAAACAAAATGCAATTTAGACAGGGCATAGTGGCTCACACCTGTAATCCCAGCACTTTGGGAGGTCGAGGTAGGCAGATCCCTTGAGGCCAGGGGTTCAAGACCAGCCTGACCAACATGACAAAACCCCACTTCTACTAAAACTACAAAAATTACCCAGGCATGGTGGTGCACCCCTGTAATCCCAGCTACTCAGGAGGCACAAGAATCACTTGAATGCAGGAGGCACAGCCTATAGGGAGGCGAGATCACGCCACTGCACTCTAGCCTGGACAACAGAGCAAGACTCTGTCTTTAAAAAAAAAAAAAAAAAAAAAAAAAGAGCCGGCGTGGTGGCTCACGCCTGTAATCGCAGCACTTTGGGAGGCTGAGGCAGGTGGATCACGAGGTCAAGAGATCGAGACCATCCTGGTCAACATGGTGAAACCCCGTCTCTACTAAAAATACAAAAAATTAGCTGGGCATGGTGGTGCGTGCCCGTAATCCCAGCTACTCGGGAGGCTGAGGCAGGAGAATTGCTTGAACCCAGGAGGCGGAGGTTGCGGTGAGCCGAGATCGCGCCATTGCACTCCAGCCTGGGTAACAAGAGCGAAACTCTGTCTCAAAAAAAAAAAAAAAAGAAGAAGAAGAAGAA
>PVKV010003070.1:0-152221 GCA_004027835.1 Alouatta palliata | reverse complement strand
TTAGAGTAGAATGATTTATAATCCTTTGGATATATACCCAGTAATGGGATTGCTGGGTCAAATGGAATTTCTATTTCTAGGTCCTTGAGGAATCGCCACACTGTCTTCCACAATGGTTGAACTAATTTACACTCCCACCAACAGTGTAAGAGTGTTCCTATTTCTCCACATCCCCTCCAGCATCTGTTGTCCCCAGATTCAGTTTCTATTTTATTAATGACAAGTCATAGTAGGACAACTTTATTTGCAAAATAAGTCTAAGTTTTTTTATATTTTGCCTGATTATTTGCATAAAGTACAGCAAGAACAATTATTTGCCATATAGGCTTTCCAAACACTGGCTTTGCTGGAACTTAAAATAAGTAATTGCAGATTTGAATTTTTAAAGCTTTGAGCCCAGCCATGGATTTTTCTGTGCCTGCAAATACCTGTATGAATTGTTTTTTTTTTTTTTTTTCCTCAAGGTCCCAAGATAACTTGAGGATCCCTGGCCTGTCAGAAACTGATTTTTTTTTTTTTTTTTAATCATAGGTCAGGAACTCTGTATAGGGACTAGGTAAACAAGGTATGAGGTTAATTTTTTTCAAGGGGTTTTTATCAGCTCTGTAAGTCAACTTGATTCCTTAAAGCAGTCTATTTATATCTGAAAGCATGCCATTCTAGTCAAAGCCTTGGTAAAATAACCAATGGTGTCTTGCCATAAAAGAAAACAGATTTTTATTGAACTTATGAAGTAACTATACTGTTATAAATTAAGTATATGCTTACAAATAGTTTTTAAATTCTGGAGAAATAACACAGAGAAAAAGAAATATGTTTTAACTTCTACTCCCACGAGTATATTTTGTAAATAACTCAAAAGAAAAACGTTTTTACAGTCTGCAAAACAAAAGAATTAGCTGTGTTTTAAACGAAATGTCATAAATATTATTTCAGTCCTTTTTTTTTTTTTTTTTTTTTAAAGACAGAGTCTCCCTAAATTGCCCAGGCTGGTCTCAAATTCCTGGACTCAAGCAGTCCTCCTGCCTCAGTCTCTCAAAATGCTGAGATTACAGATGTGAGCTACTGCACCTGATGTTGGTCTTTTATTAATTCAGTCCATGCAATTCTGTTTTGCCTGATACCAGACCAGCAGTCCTCATGAACACACTAGCTCTCTATGACAGTCTTGGAAGTTGTTTTTGTTCTTGTTGTTTTATTTTAATGGCACAGTCTCTACAATTATCAGAAACCTGCATTCAAGAGCACCCATTAGGATCTTACAGCTGGTTATAAACCCCCTTTTGAAAAGGATCAAAACAAGACAGTTACCCGTGGAAGACAAAAGTCAGGACAGCCATAAGAAAGGAAATCTGGTCATTTTTATGGCACATAACCATATAGTAATTATTATTATTTATAACATATACTCAGACATATCAGAAGTATAGGAAATTTATATCATTTTGGATCACATAATAACACGTTTATTGACTGTAGCCAGAAGAAACTTGAGTACCATTTCATATTTGACAATGCTTTCTGTATAATTTTAGTATACCAAATAAGTCAAACATGTCTTTTTTGGACTTCAGGGGACCTAATATTTAAAAAGTTAATGAGGTAGGCCGGGCGTGGTGGCTCACGCCTATAATCCCAGCACTTTGGGAGGCCGAGACGGGTGGATCACAAGGTCAAGAGATCGAGACCATCCTGGTCAACATGGTGAAACCCAGTCTCTACTAAAAATACAAAAATCAGCTGGGCATGGTGGCACGTGCCTATAGTCCCAGCTACTCGGGAGGCTGAGGCAAGAGAATTGCTTGAACCCAGGAGGCAGAGGTTGCGGTGAGCCAAGATCGTGCCATTGCATTCCAGCCTGGGTAACAAGAGTGAAACTCGTTCTCAAAAAAAAAAGTTAATGAGGTTAAAAAAAAATACTTAAGTCAGAATTTTGATTTTGGAATGTTTGTCAAATATCAAAGGTTTTACACTTTATATCACAAAATAGAATTCCAGGTCACTGTAAATCATTTATTTAGCCAAAATAATTATTTAAAATTTCAAAAAGGCAAAAATCTTTACTTGTTAATAGAGAGGAGTCTCAACTTGTTAAACACCAATATAGCATGAAGCCAACTGAATCTGTCTTTTCTCTCTCCCCTGTATTTAATGACAAATAAAATTTTTCATTTCTTAATATTATGAAAATTGTAAACTAGAAAACCAAATTTTACTTTTGCATTAGTGTATTCTTAATATTAAACCCAATTTTTAATAACATTTTATAAACACATCTATCAATTTTAATTAGTTTGACAATAAGGTAAAATTTTTATGTCTATTTTTATAATCCTTTCTAATTTTTTGTTAAAGGGCAGATTAATGCTCTAAGGAAACTCTTATTTAGACAGATGGACCTAGATTCTGGCCCTGCATCAGTATCTCTTATTTTAACATTTTAATTTATGGAAAAACTAATAGCCTTATAATTTTGGCCAACTTGCTTATGTGTAGAATTTTTTAAAAGCCAATTAATTACCGTTCTTTTATGTATTTTGGTAGCAAAATATATACCCAGTACATATAAATAGGCAGGCAGAAGCAGATCTGGTAGGGAAAAAAGATTATCACTATTATTATTATTCTGAGACAATGTCTCACTCTGTTGCCCGGGCTGGAGTGCACTAGCACAATCATGGCTCAATGCAGTGCCTCCATATGGTTACAAAGTCAAGTTTTTAAGGATGCAAAACAAGACAAGAGGGAAACCTCATGATTTTGTTTCAGGATGTGCAGCAAAGTTTGTATCTGACCAGTCTTCAGGGTGGGCTCAAACAGTGGGTTTATAGGGGTCTTAGGCCCGCAGTCTATCCTGTGGTACCCCTCTTCATGATAGAACAAAACAGGAAGACAAATTTATAGCACAAAATACACCACATTTGCTACAGCCTAACACTAGCCTCACAAATCCTTTCTCCTATTAATCAAAACCTTGCAGAGGAGACTTGTTTCTTACCATTCATTCAACCAACTGGTTTGCTCAGTTAGAGTCCAGAAGCCTGACTGGTAAGAAATTCTTACCAGTCTTTTGCCAGTTTGGCAGGTTTCCAGGTTCCCTTTCTCTGAGTGACTTTAGTGACCATGTTTGCTGTGCCATAGATATAGGGGCCAAGCTGCATTACAAAAGAAAGTCATCCTTCTCCACTTCATGGAGCCATAGGGAAAAGCCTCTCAATTTTCATGGGGGAGCTGAATTAACACCTCTCATTCTGACTGGAACAAAATATACATAACAAAACACAGACACCAGTCAGCACACTTAGCACTTGAAGATCAACCAGGCAGGCCTCAAAGTTGCTCCTATTGGACCTTGTCATCTTTGATCTACTCAGTGAGGTTAGATGATCTCTGACAAGGAGTTTCAACAGGTGGTCTCTGAGCAAGATGGAAGAACAGATGATCACCGAGTTAGTCCTGTTGAGCTCCTGCTAACAATTCCTTCAGGGCTTACTGAATGTGAGCTACCAGACAAACTAGGAAAGGTTGCTGGACTTCAATCAGCAATTCCTTCAGAGATCTCCTCTACATAAACACATACAACAAATTAAACACAGACATAAGACCTTCAAAACCAGATTCCAAACCAGAATACTCCTCCTTCAAACAGGTCCCCTATTCTCCATATATCTGGGGACAAATCTTCCCAAAGCAAGGCTCTTCCTACAATCTAGGGAGAGCCAAACAGTCCCCATGATGGGCTACAGAGCCAGACAGTCCCTGTGATGGGGATGCATACAGTGCCTCTAGAGAGGCCAACAGATCAAGAGAAGTAAAGGGGTGTTGATAGTGCCTGGAGTACTCACCAATATTTCTCCATTGCAATTAGATTCATGCACTATGGATCAACAGCACCCTGCTGGTAGCTGTAGTGTCAGAGATAGCTCTTAGTCCAATAGATTGAGGTGGGCACTTGGGCTGGCCTCCAAACCCATCACCAGTAAGAGGCTGCCAAACTGCAGGCAGGTGCCCACAACAGCTATCCCAGATGAGCTCCCAAATATGTAACTACCCAGTGGGTTCTTGCACTCTACTGAGATGAAGCTAATTTATCAAGACAGGAGAATTGCAATAGAGAAAGAGTTCAATACACATAGACCCAGCTTAACAGGGAACTGGAGTTATGTTATTACTCAAATCAGCCTCCCTAAAAATGTGGAGGCTAGGGTTCTTCAAAGATAATTTGCTGGGCAGCAGCTAGAGAATGGAGAATGCTGATTGGTTAGGGATGCAATCATAGGGGTATGAAAAATGATCTTCGTGCATTGAGTTCACTTCTGGGCAGGATTCACAGGATCAATTGAGTCAGAATCACAGGTTCAGATAGGAACATCTGGTTGTCAGAAATGCAAAAGTCTGAACAGACATCTCAAAGGGCCAGTCTTATGTTTCATATTAGTGATGGTATTTACAAAAGTAATTGACAAAGTTGTAAATCTTATGACTTCCAGAAAAATGATGGGCAATTGTTTAACTGTGCATATATTTTAGCAGAATTTAGGCCCTTCTCGTTTTTTTTAATCTAGTGTACATATATTAGTTTTATAAAGCTGGTGTAGTTTTGGGAAGGGCTATTATTATTTAAACTATAATCTAAATTTTTCTCTTAGCTAGCTTGGCCCACACTCAGGAATGACCCAGTTTGGAGGTCAAAGACAGGATGGAGTTGGTTAGATTGTCATAATTTTACTGCCATAATTTTTTCATTGTTACAATTTTTGCAAAGGCAGTTTTGGTGGTAGGGACGCAGGGCACTGGGGATGGGAGGGGTTTAACCAGAGTTGGAAAGTATGCTACAGCTAGTGATTGCTGAATTGAATTTGGAAGAAAAAGCACAAATTGTCCAAGGGAAAAGGAGGAAGTGTGTTTTAAAGACAAAGCACAGGAGAGAATGGCAAGTAGTTCAGTATAGCTAGAACATGGAGGTCTAGAGCAGGTGACCGAACTCAGGCTGGAGATTTGCATATAGGGGTGTGTGTGTGTATGTGTGTGTGTGTGTGTCTGTATGTTATAACATGTATATAAAGAGAGTAATGTAAAATATTAAGAATTAACAAGTGTGGGTTTTATATGTATCGATGAGGTGATATTAAAGTGACAGTTGGGTCTGCAATTTAAATCACACTCATAGCAGTTTGCAGAATTGAAGAGGGTCAAAAGTACCAGTCTAAAGACTGGCTAGAGAAGAAATAATGAAGGCCAAAAATAAGACATGACACAAATATAGGAAGTGGTTATATTCGAGAGCCATTCATATACAGAATAAATTTGGCAAGGATAGGATGAAACGTGTCAAAAGAGGGAAGAAGCTATGATGACTTCTCAGTTTTTGGAATGGATGGTGTCTTAGTCTGCTTTGTGCTGCTATATCAGAAGCAGTGTAATTTATAAAGATCAGAAATTTATTGGCTCACCGTTCTGAAGGCTGGGGTCTCAGGTCAAGGCTGGCAGATTTCGTGTCTGGTGAGGCCATTCTCTTCTTCCAAGATGATGCTTTGCAGACTCTGGAGGGTAGAAAGTCTTGTTACTCACAGGGCAAAAGGCAGAAGGACCAAGAGACAAAAAGGGGTTGAACCTGTCCTTTTACAACAGCATTAATTCTACCCAATCACCTCTTAAATGTCCCACCTCTTAATGCTGTTACAATGGCAATGAAATTTCAACATGAGTTTTGGATGGGACACACATTCAAACTATAGCAGATGGTGACACAAGTATGAGCAATTTGGAGGCAGAGGAAACAGTATTTTATTTGAAATGCCAGTGCGCCATGGAGATCAAGAGACACTGGGCAAGTGGACTTACAGATCTGAAACTCAAGAAAAGCTAGGGGCTGGAGATAAAAGTTTGAAAATTTATCAACAGGCACAGGTGATGTTTGAAGCGTTTTGTGTGGATTTAGTACCAAATGAGAAGAAATGGTGACTAAGAGTAGGGCCAGGCATGAGATTCCCACAAAGGAGTCTGATATAAAAACAGCTAAGGGAGGAGAAAGTGTTGAGAAACGGGATGTTGTTAAATACTACAGAGAGGCCAAATGTGTTAACTTAAAAACACTGATTGAGTTTGACAATTTCAGCAGTCATTGGTAGCTTGCTGGCAGTAATTGCAAGCAAGTTGAGAGCATAGAAGCCTCACCACAGGGCTGAGTTGTGAATTGTAGACTGGGCTGGATAAGCTTAGCAGTACAGTGGAAGAATACAGTATAAACATTGAGGCTTGTTAGAAAGGGGCCTGCTTTTCAAAGGGACTTGTATTTCTTTACCCTTTACTGTAAATTTTACACCTCTTTTGAAGTTTTTAAATAGGTTATTAATTATGTCATTGTAAGTGTTGGACAGTCAGACTGAGTTAAACAGGAAAAAGCAGTAGCCAAGGAGTGGGAAAAGATAAGACTATTGTTCTCTCATATTAAAGTCACCTGGAGAACTTTAAAAAAAAAAAAAAGCCCATACTTGGTGCTTACCACCAATTAATCATATTTTCTCCAGTTAAGGCCTGGCCATTGACATTTATGTAAGAGCTCCAGCTAATTCTGATGCCCAGTGAGAGTGTGAGTGGAAAACCTCTAAGGAAGAGCTTTTCAGTTAAGATAGCAGTGACGGAAGCCTGCTTAAGTGAGGCTTCAGTCACTGCTATCTTAGAGAGAGAGATGAGCCTTCTATAATTTGTTAGTGTGTTGTAACTCATTGATTAGAGATACCCTTAGCCTGTATCACAAGATACTGATATTATACAAGTAAATAGAGCATTGGTCTGGGAGTTAAGAAACAATGCATTTTAATTCTTACTCTTGCCAGTTAGCTATATAATTTTGTGCAAGCAAAAGAATCTCCACATGTATATAGTATGGAGGCTGAAATCCTTTACATAAGGTCCATTCCAGTCTAAGTTTTTTTAGTTTTCAACTACTTTTTTTAGTAGAATTATGACTCTATAGAACAAGTAACTGATTCGTCCCCTAATTCCAACTCAAATTAATCTTAGGATGCTTTGTTAACAGTTTTTTTTTTTTTCTTTTTTCTTTTACAGACAGAGCCTTGCTCTGTCACCCAGGCTGGAGCACAGTGGCATAATCTCAATTCACTGCAACCTCCACCTGCTGGGTTCTAGCAATTCTCTGGCTCAGCCTCCCAAGTAGCTGGGATTACAGGCACTCACCACCACACCCGGCTAATTTTTTATATTATTAGTAGAGACAGGGTTTCACCATCTTGGCCAGGCTGGTCTTGAACTCCTGACCTCTTGATCCACCTGTCTCAGCCTCCCAAAGTGCTGGGATTTCAGGCATGAGCCCCAGCGCCTGGCTCAACCTTTTTATTCTTTAATTTCCCAAATAAGACTATCTTAAGAGTCATATGATAAAACACATCTGCTACCCTCCTTGGATAACTGCAGTGCTTAGAAAAAATTCATTCTGTGTTCTCTACCCTCAACATTTATACCCAGTGAAATTTATTTCAAAATTAGTTTAATTTTAGAAAAACATGTTTTAGACCTGAAAGTAATGAAGATTGTTTAATTCAGATTTTTCTTGTCGAAAAAGGAGGGTATTTCATAGGATGAGAGAAAGTGGCAGAACCTTTCAGCATTTCAGCATTTCATTGTCCCATTCTGTGCTTTCTATGCTAGTCAGCTCAGTGGCAGCAAGAGGCCAGCAGATGCAGTGACAAAACAGCATCCAGCCTGTGTTGCCTTGGTGATACGGGAGGCTCCAGAGCACCTTTAGAATTTCCTAATTTCATGAACGTTTTACTCCACAACCACTTAAACGTCATAGAATTTGATGAAAGCTGAATTCTTAAAAAAATATTAGGTTTCACAAAATTGAATATCAAATGATAACAAATAGTTTGAGACTTATGGTGTATATACGGGGTGTGTGTGTGTGTGTGTGTGTGTGTGCGCGCACGCGCCAGCCACAATCCTTTAGTTTTAAATCTTTGCCACCATTGAAATAAAATGAATTTTAGGGTATTTAGTTTAGTTAGTGACACTCAGGAAAGTTTATTACATGTCAAAGTATATATACTTTCTACTCAGCAAAAAAAGCAAAATGTTTTTTAAAAAATACAGAGACACTTATATGAAGTAATTGAAATGAAGGGAAAATTATTCCTAAGTAATAGTTGCAAGCCTTGTCTTATCTCCTGGCTATATACATAGGACATTAGGTCAGATATAAGATAATTTTTGCTCTACCATTACTTTCAAGCTTAAGAAATGATAAAGTTCTAGAGATGCATATAGTCATAAGATGCTTTCAGGGTTAAAATGTGTGTTAAACACTTAGAAGCAGATGTTGTCAATGGAATTCTTCAGATTTAGCTTACGAATCTTTTATAATTATTGATTTGATAGATATAATTGGAAACAACATAGGATTCATTCAAACAGATCAAAAGAAACAATTTTAATTGTAATACAATGGAAAGATTGAAATGTATATAGGAACTACTTTTACCAGTCTTTTAACCTAAGGTTCTAAATTTCAGCACTCAGTGAGTTAATTGACATCAGAGAAGTGAAACTTGATGTGGCTTTGGATCACAATTTTTGTGCTACATGTCCCCCCACCACCAAAGGTTGTAAAATGATAACACATGCAGAAGACCTAGCCCATCCATACATACACTTGAGAATTTCTTTTCTCACTGCTCTGCTTTCTTTTAGTGACAGAATTAATGACCATTTCTGCAGGGCACACTGTATGGAGGTACATCCAGTGGCAAAAGAGGCCCAAATATTTTCACTAAGGTATACAAGACTAAGTAATTTACAATTATATGGACAGGCATGGTGACTCATGCCTTTAATCCCAGCACTTTGGGAGGCCGAGGCAGGTGGGTCACCTGAAGTCAGGGGTTCAAGACCAGCCTGGCCAACATGGTGAGACCTGGTCTCTACTAAAAATACAAAAATTATCTGGATGCAGTGGCACATGCCTGTAGCCCCAGCTACTTCGGAGGCTGAGGTTGGAGAATCATTTGAACCCGAGAGGTAGAGGTTGCAGTGAGCCAAGATCATGCCACTGCACTCTAGCCTGGGTGACAGGGTGAGACTCCATCTCAAAACAAACAACAACAACAAAAATTGCAATTATGTCTTTTTTGGGTGTCAATAAGATTTAGCTTGTTTAGGTGCAGCTGCTGCCATTTAGTACCACTTGAGTGCACTGAATTTCTTGGCTACATACTTCTGACAAATGAGCCGATTTAATTTGAGGTCGTTTAACCTCTGGATTGATAAAGCATTTTTTTTTTAAATTTTACTTTAAGTTCTGGGATACATGTGCAGAACATGCAGGTTTGTTACATAGGTATACATGTATCATGCTGGTTTGCTGCACCTATCAACCACTGATTAAACATTTTTAAATTCTGTAATCAAATTAGAACTACCCTGCTTATTAAGATTTACTGTATTTCATATCACCCCTCAGAATAAAAAAGAAAATAAATGCTCTACTGCTTTTCTTACAGGGTTTATTCTATATTTGCTACATATTTTAATGTCAGTTCTAACTTAGCTGGGAATGAATACGCAGGACTGTGCCCTTATTGTGAGGTGAGAGAAGCCAGCAGAGTCACATCACATACATTTGTTTCAACTTATCCTATCAATGTAGTTTCCTTACAATAAATACTCCAAAGCGGCCAGGTGTGGTGGCTCATGCCTGCAATCCAAGCACTTTGGAGGCCAAGGTGGGCGGATCACCTGAGGTTGGGAGTTCAAGACCAGCTTGACCAACATGGTGAAACCCCGTCTTTAAAAAATAAATAAGTAAATAAATAAATAAAAAACCAATAAATACTCCAAAGCATGGTTCTTGTTTTTTAATTAACAAAAGGATGAAAAGATCATCTACAATAAAAATGTGTGAAAATGCTTAGGAAAGTTTTGAAAAAAAATTATAAAGAAGGTCTTCCTTTACCAAAATTTAATCTGTAAAGTCATGGGAATCAGAAGAAATAGACTAACGAAACAGAAGAGAAAGTCTAGAATGAGATCCAGGTGTATTTAAAAGGTAATATCGATAAATTAGTGTTTAGAAAACAAGTTATCTTTTGAAAAGTTTAAAGAAAAATTAGAGGTTTAAAATGGAAAAAATTAAATACAAGGTGCTACTACCAGAATGAAGGGGGATGGATAAATTTAAAATTTTTAACTTGAAAATCCAAGCCTTAATTCCACCTCCCTAAAATACTTAATTTTTTCTCCTCCATTATTCTATACATACTGTCTAATGCAGAAATATGTGTTTATTGTATTTTATATTCCACTTTATTTAGTATTATATTCTTTCTTAGGTCTATGTAGTATTTTAAATTATCATTTTAATTGTTTTTTTTTTTAACAGTCATCTTTTTTGCAGTTATAGGTGATTCACAGCTAACAGTTTGGTGTAAAACACTTTGGAGTTTTTTCTCTTTCTGTACAAGCATATAGAAATATGTTTGTATACATTTGCCTCACTGACAATAATGGGATTGTGCTATATATACTATTACTATCTTTAATTTTTTTGGTGCACAATATATTTAGGAAAAAAGACGACCTTTAAAATCACATTGTTTATTGTCAAGTTCAAAGAAACAAGGTCTGCTATGATTTTATTTGGAAATCGAATTGTAGAGAAGTCTTTTGTTCTAAATTAATTTCTAAGCTATATTTACAAACCTTCCTATTTTATCTATTTTGAAGAATGTCCTGTGGCATATTATTTTAATATCCAAAATCTTAACAGTAAAATCAGTAGTAGTACATTGGTTTACTTGATAACATTTACCATTTCACAGAGCAAAAGAAGCCAATTGTAGAAAGTCTCCTTTGCTTTCTCTGTCTAGCCTATGCACAATTGCTTTCCTACTCTTTTCTAGAGTAAACCAGGGACTCCGAATAGGGTTCCACTGAAGCAGATATATGGAAACAGAATGTTTCATGGAGGTTTAAAGATGCCTGCTAAGGTATACTCAATTCTCTTGCTTCAACACCCTTACCCTCTCAGAAGCATCTGTCTTGCTCTCTGTCTTCATCATTACCATATGGCAACACCTAATACAGTGCCTGGTACCTAGTAGATATATTATACATTTGTTGACTTGTAAAATAGTAAAATTATTATTTTTTACAGTCCAAATATTATTTGCTTGCTTTACTAGATTTAATAAATATTTTAAAATGTTGACATTAATCATTTTTTACTTTTCATGTGTTATGAAACTGCCAGGGGATATAATTTAATACTCACAATTATGCTATACCAATGATCTTGCTTTTTCTGGATTACTGAAAACAAAAACATTTAATTTCTTGTGAATATGATAGAAACTTTCTGAATTTTTAAAATAAATTCATTAACGAGTGTTATAGAATTCAGTATAATGAATATGGTCATTAGGATTTAGAAATTAATTTTCTTGCTTGTACTTTGAGTAGTTCCAGTGTTTATGTTTAAAAATCTACTTTTATGTTAGACAATTTTATATTTCGCAAAAAGGAGAGGAGTTTATTTGAGATGTATAGACACAGCTTTTTAGAATTGGGGAGAAAATACATCAATTATCCTGAAAATATCATCCCCTAAAACAGTATTTTAAAACTGCAAGCATTCTTTATGGAACCAAAAATCCATATTAATTAAATGGGTTCCAAAGAATCATAAGTATTATACTCATCAAGATGATTTCTAAGTATGTTTAAATGACACATGGTAATAATTCATATAGATTATATGAATGACTAAATATTATCTCTTTGCTTTTGGAATAAGAGATATTTTATTTTTATCCTCTGATGACAGAAATAATTTAGTAGTAAGAAAATTACGTGATTGGCTTAACACTATTCAATTAAAAATAAATTCTTGATTTTTCTAAACTTAAAAATACCTTTTTATAATTGCCATAGCTTGTTACCTCTAAATTGTTATTAAAATTACAAAAAAAAAAAATGAGCTGGGCATGGTGGCTCACACCTGTAATCCCAGCCCTTCGAGGGCCAAGGCAGGCAGAGTACCTAAGGTCAGGAGTTGAAGACCAGCCTGGCCAACATGGTGAAACTTTGTCTCTACTAAAAATATAAAGATTAGCCAGGTGTGATGGTGGGCACCTGTAATCCCAGCTACTTGGGAGGCTGAGGCTCTCTTGAACCCGGGAGGCAGAGGCTGCAGTGAACCAAGATCGCACCACTGCATTCTAGCCTGGGCAACAGAGGAAGACTCAGTCTAAAAACAAAAACAAACAAAAAAAAATCAAAATTACAAAAAATGCACTTATGTTTCCAGAGGAAAGTGTTGCATAAATGAGCTGAATATCATTACTGTCATGATATATGTAACTGGGAAGGTATACTGACAATCCAGCCAATATAAAACAAACAAACAAAAAGTCACTGAAATATCTGGGACTCAGTTGAAGCATATTTGGATAAATTCTATTAAGTATGTCATGTGATATCTCTTGCTTCAGATACATAAACTTATTCCTGCCATTAGAAATAATGACAATAAATGTATCCTAGTATTTTTGCTTAAGAACCCTGATAAATTAGTGTTGAAAATGCATCCATCTTGAGTTTTCTTTTTTATGCTTGAGATTTATATTATTCTAGAATAGAACTGTTTTTTAATTTTGTAAAGAAATTTCTTTGAAGCAAATTCTCTATATGTGAAAACCAAGAAAACTCAAAATAATTCTCAGTGGATTTCAGATATTGATTTTATGGTCTAATTTTATCTAGTGGGAAGTAAAGTACTAATTAAATTTACCCTTCTATCACAGAACATATGAATTGACTGAATGATGCTAATTACACATACAAGGTAGAGATGAAAACTTTGAGAATTAAATTCTAATATTTAAGTATTAACATTCCTTTTATATTAACAAGTACTCTGGTTATTTAGTATGTTATGGCTCCTTTCATAAGTAAAATTTCCTCTTGACTTCATTATTAAGTTTTTGTATTGCAAAGCCCATGTTATCTTAGGTTTTTACACTAGTATGGTCAGAATAAAGAAAACAGTTGAAATGATTTTTTTTTAATGTAAAACAGAGTTATTTCTGAAATAAGGATCTGTGTTGTGAATCCTGTAAATTGATTATTTTCCCACTGAGTTATATTGTGTTAATGTCTGGAGTTATTCTTTGGAAAAATAAATGCCACAATCTAGTTTAGTTGTGACATTGCTGGTAGGAGAAGAGCATGGAGATTTCCATAGTAACTAAGTAGGATTTTCTCTCCTGATCCACCCACTCATCCAGGAAGCTGTGTGCCTTTCTGTTCCACTGCAGCTGAACTAGCTTACTCATAGTCTTTTGGGATAATCCCAGGGTTTGGAACAGTGCAACAGGTCACTTTTTTCATCTCTGACTGTCCAGGCACTTTACAGGAATATCCTAACCATATGAGGTAGACTTTATTAGCTCTCTTTATGGGTGAATCAACTTAAGGGCAGTGAGCTCTAGTGACTGGGAGGTCCTTTTGTTTGATTCTAGAACTGAGCTTAGGACCACTATGCAATATGCCTTCCGAATTTCTAGACTAGAGCTTCTCAGCCATGAATGTATTATAGGTATAACCAAGTATTGATCTCCTCAGCCTTTGACACTGCTGGGCAGGACCTGGAGCCCAACATCCAGGTCTCTTCTTATATCTGTAAGAAGCTTCATCCTCTTAGACCAGTGTGCTACACAAAGATGATGGTTTTCTACATGTGCTGTGATACAAAAAAGTTTGACAAGCACATACCCTACAGCAAAGAAAATGTGTAGAAATAAATATATTAAATAGGTTTTCTAATGTTTAGCTAACATTAAAATTTCAGCTTCAGCTATCCTCTGACAAGGGATAACTTTCATATCTCATATAAGTCTATTTTTCTTTTTGTCTCAGTATTAGATATGAAATATGGTTTGAGTTCAAAGACTTAATTTTTTCCATTGATATTTTGTTATCTGCATGTTATTCTTAAGTGCTAATTAGATAACATATATCCTAGCTAGAGTTAAAATGAAGTCTTTACATCATTAAAATTGAATTTATTTAATTATTTTTGATACTTTTTTAACTGTTCTTATGAACTGCCTACTTCCCAATTATCAGAATTGGCAAATGTTTAGACTTAAATGCTGAAGTACATAAGGGTGAATGAGGTTAATAAGGAACACTTTCTAAAGAAGTGATGATTGCAAGTTTGAAAAATAATGTGATAGAATATATATACTATCTTGATAAGGAATGATTTGTGATGTTCAGGAGGCCTTGAGTAGCACTGAAGTGGTGTTGGAGACTTCATATCACTTGGTACCATTAATGAAGAAAGAGAAAATAGTTCAGAATTTCTGGCACCACAGGAACAGCTCAGGGGAACCCATCTGGTCATCCCAATTGGCTTAAGTGAGATTGTAGTGACGCATGAACACTTGCATTCAAATGTTTTCACTGTGTTTAAAGTGATTTTTTTTTTCACAATGCATTAATCATGGAAGCTCATCTGAAAGTGTGTGGATTGTGGTTTTCCAGATTTTACCTCAACAGAAGTTTCCAGGTAAAGATAAAAGATGTTGCAGATAAAGAGGAAAAAATCATTTCCTCTTGATTGCAATAGCCAGAGAATGATTGCCCACTCACGTACATCTGATCTAGTTTAGTGACTTGCTAGGGGCTATAAAGGGAGCTTTGACTATTGGTGATCTGGTCTGGATACCTGATTACATATGAAATACAAGGCAGGAGGAAGCAAAGGTGACTCTGACCTCATGGACCTAATAACAAAATGGGCCATTGTCAGGGAAAGTATTACCAGGAAGACAAGGTGAATGAATGTGCTGTGGGGTGGAGAAGATGTTGAATTCACTGGGGAGCATTTAGATCTGGAGGAACCAGGAGAGACCCAAGAGGAGGATTAATGAAAACAATTGAAAATTCCTGCTTGGAGTAGTGTGCAGAGATTAGGACTGGAAGTTTAGAGACAGCACCCATAGGTACTCATAGCAGTAGGGGTAAAAGAGACCTGCAAGGAAGAAAGGATAAATATAAGCTTGATAAAAATAGGCCTCATCACATTACCTGGTTAACCACCTCAGCAGGAGGAGAAAGTCAAAGTTGGGCAGCAAAGGAGACAGGCCAGCTGGCCTCCTTTATGTTCCTAAACCCTCTCAGGGCCTGCACGTTCCATCCTCAGCCTGCAGCGCTTCTCCCACAAGGTTTGAGGTTTTTCCTTCGTGCTTCCCTAATCCTCTGTTTCTGACACTGCATTTCCAGAATATCATACTTACCTGTTTATGTTCTTATGTCAAACAAAATTCAGTGATATAAAGTATTCACTGAATAAATAAACAGGAGAAGTGAAATGAGAAAAGATTGTACTTAAGGCCTCATTTCAGAAATCAAGATCTTGGAGCTCTGATAAAGTGGTCTGATGACATATTATTTCAAATAAAATATAACTGGAAACCCACTGTGTGCCAGCCATTCCTGGAAAAAAGGTCAGACATTATTAGGCAACATCAGCAGGACTCTCTCCATCTCTCAGTTCTAGTGTTCTAGGTACTGGCTTCCTCTCAAGCAAGCTCCAAGTGGCAGCAGAGTCAACATCCACTCCTCCAAAATGATTCTGTCTCTTGGGGTCACTTGCCTTTCAAGGAGGTGGAACCCCTGGTGGCACTACCCATGTGAGGAGAAGTGAGAGGTTCTGAAGCAGGGTGTGACATGGGGCAAAAACAAACGAAAAGAAGTCCATCTAGAAATCATAAAAGAGGCCCTCAGGAAGAGGAGGTGAGAGGATGGCTTAAACCAGAAGTTCTGGGCTGTAGTGTGCTATGCCAATCAGGGGTCCGCATTAAGGTTGGCGTCAGTATGGTGACCTTCTGGGAGCAGGGTCCCACAAGGTTGGCTAAGGAGTGAACTGGCCCAGGTTGACAAAGAGGCCATCAGGTGCTCATAAGTGGCATCAGGATCTGAAACCAATAGTGGAGGACAGCTAGGGAAAGGAAGGGAATTCACTTTCCTCTTCCTCCCTCTTACTGTCAGAATTACAACTGACTATCAGAGAAAATGATGCTAGGCCAGGAATTGCCTTTGTTGTATGTTTGAGGTTCCATAGATGAAGGAGAATTTAAAAAGTGAAAAAGATCAGCTGACAGTAAAGCCACTTGTTGGCATTGAGCCTTGGTGATTTTATTTATTTCAACATTGTTCTTGATTTGATATGAAAAAATAAATCAAAAATAAAAGTTTCATATAAACTTTAGAAAGTTCTATAAAGTCCTAAACAGACAGTGATAAAGAAATAGCATGAGCTTTGCAAGTAAACTTAGATCCAAAGCCTACTCTGCCATTTTCTACCTGTGTGAAGCTTACGCAGGTGACTTTACCTTTTGCATCGTGTTCTCTGCAGTGCTTACTTTAGGGGTTAAATAACAAAAGGCATGAAAAGCATTTAGCATATTATATAGCAGGGTGGTCAATACTAGTCAGTACTATTGGCATTGTTACTGCTTAAAATTTTTTATTGTGACAAAATCTATAGAATATGAAATTTATAGTTTTAACCACTTTAAGCGTACAGTTGAGACAGTAAGTACATTTACATTGTTGTGCGTTCATCACCATCATCCATCTCCAGAACACTGTTGCATCCCAAATTGAAACCATGTACTCATTAAACAAATCTTTATTTCTCTCTTCCCCTGGACGCTGGTAATCACTATACTACCTCTGTCTCTGTGAATGTGCCTATTCTAGGTACCTCACATAAATGGAATCATACAATGTTTGTCCTTTTGTGTCTAGCTTACTAAGAATTTTTTTAGTAGCAAAGCTGAATAAATCCAGACTGGTTAGTCATTGGTTGCTGGGTTTTCTGTACTGCATGGGTCCAAATCCATAAATCTAAATTCTATCATCTTCCTGATAATATCTACTAATTACAGGCATAATGTTCCTAAAAGAAAAGCAGTCTCTATGGCACACCCCTTAGGTGTACAGATCTATTTCAACAGCATTGCAGGAGCAGAATTTTTTTTAGAAGACTGTATAAAATCTGAAAAGATTGGCCGGGTGCGGTGGCTCACGCTTGTAATCCCAGCACTTTGGGAGGCTGAGGCGGGTGGATCACGAGGTCAAGAGATCGAGACCATCCTGGTCAACATGGTGAAACCCCGTCTCTACTAAAAATACAAAAATTAGCTGGGCATGGTAGCACGTGCCTGTAGTCCCAGCTACTCAGGAGGCTGAGGCAGGAGAATTGCTTGAACCCAGGAGGTGGAGGTTGCGGTGAGCCGAGATCGTGCCATTGTACTCCAGCCTGGGTAACGAGCAAAACTCCGTCTTAAAAAAAAAAAAAATCTGAAAAGATTTCTGAAAGATAGCTCTGAAAAATTCTTGGGTACTTTAATTGCAGGTGAGGATAAAAACTTTCAGCCTGTGGATAGCACATTTTTATTTATCTGCCTCTTGATTCCTCTCCCAAAGTGACCGTATATTGTACAGTTGGTAAGCAATTAAATAGTTGGCAACAAGGTATAAATATTTTAAATTTATTAAAAACTACCAAGGCCTAAATCAAGAGACGTGATTAATTATTCAGGAAAAACTCTATTTAAAAAACTGTGCTCACAGATGTGTAGTAATTACACAATCTGTTTCTTTTTATCATGTATATGAACTAAATGAAATGTTTCCCTGCTTGGAAAGTCTGCATTCCCTCAGTTCTGCATAATGATGCCAATTCATTCATGGAAACAAAGCAAGAATCATTAAGCTTATAACCATCAGATACCAAGGAAGTTGTTTCACCCACGTGAAATCTCTTAGGATTTTTACCTCTTTACTCCAGTGAATTTTCCATGCAAATATGCTTCTGTCCATCATCTGGTATGTCTTAAACCTGACACTTAAAAACCAGTTTCTCCTTGGTTCAGCTCCTTCATGCCTGGCCTATCTGATGTCCATAGCGGAGATTACGGTAACTGTTTCTACAACCAACAAATGCCACTTCTGATTACAATTTTTCTTTATATAATCTTGGGTAAGCAGTTTATTGTCCGCAATCCTTGGTTGATTCATTTGTAAAATATGAGGATAAAGATAGCTGTGAGAATAAGTAGCACAGTGTATGCACAGGTAAATACTAGATTTAGGAAAGAAGTACATGAGCGTGTATGTTGTACTTTTCCAGCCTTCTTCCTCCTTCAGACCTTCTCCTTTGTCTCCTAATAACTAAATTGTAACTGCTGGCTCCCATATTTGGGAACTGAAGTTTCCACCTCATTTGCCCATCCACTCTCAAGGCTTGTTCAACCTTGGGCAGTCTGCCTGGCATAAGCTAAGACTGCCGCTAGAAACCACTACATTTGTAATTGAATTACTTTTATCTCATCCATACCCTTGGCCCTCAGGACTCTGCTGATTTGCAGAGCAAGTTTGACAGCCCCCTATCTGTACCTTTTAATCGAAAAGAAATGGCATTGATTCAGACAGACATTTGGAAGGACACTGTGATCACTAAGGGAGACAAAAATTCTGTAAGAACAAAAGTAAAAAAAAAAAAAAAAAAAAGTATTTATAATTTACATTAACCCTGGGCTCTTTATCAGAAAAGGCGATGTTATATTTCACATATCCTTTTACTTCTTTGAACAGTTATGCTGGTTTATTGCGTGCTTATGATAGCCCAGATACTGTGCTAAGCCCCCCACATATATTATTTAAATTAATACACAGCAATCCTAGGAGGTAGGTGCTGCTATAACGCATTTGATAAATAAAGAATCAAAGAGCTAGGTTAGGTAACTTGTCTAACGTCACACAATAAGTGGCAGAGCGGGATCAAAACCAGGCAGACCTGGACCACGGTCTGGCCATTACAGCAGGGTATTCATGGTATGTTTAAAGGCAGTTACTCAGTAAAGAAAAGATAATACTGAACTGTTCCTTGTATTTAGGAAGCTTATGGAGAGGTTTAAATGATGGTCCTTTTTACTACACGTTTTTTTCTTCTTCCCTCTTTATTTTTCTTTTATTGAGGCCTTTAGGGTTAATTTTTAAATACTAAATCTATCCGTTCTTTTCTGTTCCTTGCAGTAAGAAACATAAGGCTTCAAGGAGGCCATACAACTATAAATGTTTGAAATTCCTTGTCCAGGATGTGGTAACGTAACACACTGAATTCAAGAGTAAATGGTGATCTCAGTGGTTCTTGTGGTTGTAATATTTTTTTGTAATGAAAATAGTAAGAACATTGATTAAGTACCTGTTAAGGTGTGCCTGTAAATTAAGAATTTGGAAGCTCCATGCACAATATTTCTTCAAATCAGAAATAAAATATCCTATATGTAGAACTTATTGTCCGTATGAAAAAAACAATCAGGAATCACTTATTAAAATGTTTCGCGTGGTTTCACAAGATAGCCTCTTGGGAAGGTTCTTTTTCCTATACTAGAAATTCAATTTCTGTTTTTTCTTTTTTTTTTTTAGCTCATTAATTCCTATTTTTGTATATATTTTTAAATATACATAAATCTTTTATAATGTGCATAATAGTAATAATTTCCATTTGAAATTATATACTATTACTATGATAAATGTATCAGATACAGTTCAAAAACGTTTTGTTGATGAAATGCATCAACGAAAATGGTCTGGGATGCACTAGCTTATAGACCTTTGGAATTATAAATATTAGGGATTCTTATAAATTTGAAAGTTAAACTTCTAACATTTCTAAAATACAGCAAGCATTTATTTATTTGTGATCCAACCAACCAGTGTCCAAATAACCAGAACTTTTAAAAAGAGATTTCCGTAAGATACAGCTAAACCACGTATATTAAGTGTAAGCTAAAAGGTCATTTGTAGGACGTGCTGGGTTCATCTCCAGTAAAGCATAATGATGACTAAAAGCCGTAACAATGTCCTTGGGGCCTTGCAAAACTCTTAATTATCCTCTAGTCTAAATTTTCTTAATCACCTCTAGCTTAAGAGTAAAATTATATATAGTGCCAGTCATTAAGTGATTTTCATTTCTTCAAGTTATTTGCTTACACTTTCTGTGGCTCCATTGTCCCTGACAGGACCTGCAAGACCTTCCAGTATCCCTACGGTCCTGTCCTACCTGGTTGGTCTCCAGTACTCTCCTCCAAGACTGCTTTCACTTCTTTAACACATTTCTTGCCTTTGGACATTTGCAGATTTCATTTCCTTTTTCTCAGAGAAAACACCCTTCCTTCCCTGCTCTGCCTGTCTAACCCCTTCCCAAGCTTTCAGTCTCAGCTAAAATATTTTCCTTCCCCCAAGTTTAAATGAGTTGTCGCTGCTAAGTGTTCCATGGCATCCTGTAATCTCCTCTCCTTCAACATTTATCACATCGAATGTTCAGATACCTGTCTTCCAGCCCTACATTTGTAACACTCACCTCACATTTTCGCAGATGGGCCTGTCTGGACTCAATTCCCTGGACCACATCTAGGTGGGGAAATAATGGTGCATGACTGAAGCCTACCTACTCAGGGATTGTGGAAACTTCTCTGGGCCTTACGTGGTACCGCACACTCCCTCATCAGCTGGTTTAAGCTTTGTAGACTGTTAATTAATTAGAAGTTTTGATATCTTCACTTAAATCAGTGATTTTGAAGCAGTCCCGTTTGGGGTAAATACTGGAGGCTTGTCCTCTCACACCAAGGAAACCAAGTAGGTGGATACACCAAGAAGTGAGTTGAGGAGGGTTTAATAAGCAAAAGAAAGAGAAAGGAAAATAACTCTCTCTCCTGGGAGAGAGAGGGGCACCCGAGTGGGTCTTCCTGCCTGTGGCACAGTGCAAAGATTTTATAGATAGGTTTGAGGAGGCCGTGTCTGAGTTACACGGGGCCCAAAGATTGGTTGGACCAGGTGTGACACTTACGCAGAACACAGGGAAGCTGGCATCCCCACCCTAATCATTATGTAAATAGAGTCTTTGCCTGACCTGCAGCCATGCTGTCTGCTCCCTTCCGCACACATGGTTGGCAAGGAAAAGGGAAGATGGAGCTGCCATTCTGCATATGCCTAGTCCCCAGCTGGCCCCTTTCCTGTTGACACAACTGCTAGCATTCACCTGTGCAAGTTTCCAGCTTACTTAGCTTTGTCTGCAGCTCGATTTTACAGGCTGCTCTTTGTGAGAAAAGAAATAATTTGGGGGCTGCATTTCATTAAAAGGGAAACCTTACCAAAGACTTCCTTACCCTAATCTGCCTGAATAATTTCTTTTTAACTCCTATCTCAGTCTCTTCATTCTTCCTTCTTCTTTCTCCCTTCTTTCCCTCTCTTCTGTCTTTTCTGTTTGTTAGAATGACAGACTAGTCCTGTGAATCCTCTGGTTTTTCTCCATCTACTCACACATTATAGAAAATTAATCTTGGTGCTTTAAGTAGTGTCAGCAAAACACGTGCTGACCCAGCAGCCACTGAGAAATGCTGTTTAGCAGAGAGCAAACAAGAGAAAGCACTTGGAGCGTGAGAAGAGATGGCCAAGTGGATTTTAGATGAGACAGGATTTTATAGGATATTTGGCCCTTGAGCTAAATCTTTTAATACAAATTTCCTCTAATTTGGAAAAGCACTAGGTTTTTTTCCCCCAGAATTTCGAATCTATTTTTTCCTAAACAAGAAAATGCATTTTCTCTATCTTGATATTCACTTAACACCAAGGCAAGGATGCTAGCAATTAAACTGTCAGCAGAATTGTATTTGACTATGAAGGCAGAAACACTGCCGAAATACTTGAAATTCTGTTTTGTTTATGTCCTAATTCAAATATAATTGACTTTATTTAATTGCGAGAGATTGTATATTATAGCCACTCTTCAGCCATTTTTCTGGATCATGAATTTAGATCTGTTTTATTCCTGTTAGTTGAAAAGTATTTTATTTAAATTTTTGTTGTGTTGAATATTTCTTTTATGGCTATGAATTACAGATTTGCTCTGCCCCCTTTTACCCAGTGCTAACTTAAACAAAACAGACAGATGCTTTAAAAATAGGCACCATCTTCAAGATTTTTTACAATAATTTTCTTTTGTTTCTAGGGCTATTGTTGGCTTTAATGTCTTTGCAAGATTGTGCCTTAAATTGTTTGTCAATTTCTTAGTGTTCAAAGCTTTCTTTGAAAGACTTTAATAAATAGGAAAAACTCTTTTAACTAGCTGTGAATTTAACTGTGAAATTCTTTTGTTGTTGTGGGTGTTGAGAGAGAGTCTCACTCTATAACCCAGGCTGGAGTGCACTGGCAAAATCTCAGCTCATTGCAACCTCTACCTCCTGGGTTCAAGCAATTCTCCTGCGTCAAGCCTCCCAAATAGCTGGGATAGCAAGTGCCATTATACTTGGCTAATTTTTGTATTTTTAGTAGAGACCAGGTTTTGGTGATCTACCCACCTCGGCCTCCCAGAGTGCTGGAATTACAGGCCCAAGCCACTGTGCTGGGCCTTAACTGTGAAACTCTGACTTAAAGATAATACCACTTGGCCTTTAAATGGTTTTTACATGATGAAGTAAACATTCTAAGGCTTATATTGTTAGATTTATTATAGTAAATGTCAATAATTTATTCTAATGAAATATACAAATGATTGATTGGAGGACCATGTATATGTGAATCATGTTGCATTTACATATTAGTGAGTTCATCTTTTCACAAATATCGTCACTTAGTTACCTGGTTTGTTTGAAGAGCGATCTCATGAGTAATTTTTTAAAGGCTAGTTGAACTAATTCATTTTTAAAAGTTATACTCAAAATCTTTTTTATTGTAAAATATAAGAAATCTAGAAAATGGAGGTAAGCAAAAATAATATAATCACCCATAATCCAACTGTCCAGAGACAGCCACTGTTAATATCCTAACATATATTCTGTTTCTCACTTTGTTTTAATCTGAAATTGAGTGCATGTGTCTATAAAATTAAGTTAAAAAAGCAATAGTGTATAAATAGAATACTTATTTGTGAAAAATGAGAGAAAAAGACTATATACAAGCAAATTCTTATCGGTTATTTTTCTTTGATACAACACTTCCTGATTTTTAATAGTCAAACTTTAAAATATATTTTTTTTAAAACTTCTGGAACAAGTTTTAGAGGAAAAAAATACATATTTACATCCTCAAAACTCAATACAACAATTTTAACAAAACAGTGTCAATTGGTCATTGGTATTCTTCAATAAATTGTTTGCTGATATCTTTTGCTCATTTTTCTATTGCGTTTGTTGCCTTCATTCTTTATTTGTAGGAAGGGCTCAATTTTTTTGGGTCAACTTTTAGCTGGGCTTCATGTAGTTCACCTTTGAACTGCCTTTTACTGCATGGAAATTTACATTATTGTATGTAATAAAATCAGCAAACCCATTTTCTATGTGGCTTCCAAGTTCTAGGTCCTACTTGAAAAGGCTATTTTCTCTTCCAGATTATGCAATATTCACCTATATTTTATGGTATAGTTATATGTGTGTTTATATGTACACATATATTATATATTATATTAAATTTAGATACTTTATATGTATGAAATTTATTTTTTTAATGATTAGATTTTTTCTCCATATGACCCAGTTGTCCGAACATTGCCTTGAAGTTCACCTTTGTTATTTTATTATAGATGACGTCTATGTTATAGATGACATCTGTTATAGATGACTTCCCATACACATCTGAGTTTATTTTTGGCCTCTCTATTCTGTTCCATTGATATATTTATCTATTCTAGTACCAGGGCAGATTTTTAAACGTCTATAGCATTATTTTTTACTTTTTTTTTTTTTTTTTTTTTTGAGACAGAGTCTCACTCATCACCAGGCGCCAGGCTGGAGTGCAGTGGCGCGACCTCGGCTCACTGCAACCTCTGCCGCTCGGGTTCAAGCAATTCTCCTGCCTCAGCCTCCCGAGTAGCTGGGACTACAGGCACGTGCCACCACGCCCAGCTAATTTTTTTTTGAATTTTTAGTAGAGACGGGGTTTCACCATGTTGACCAGGATGGTCTCGATCTCTTGACCTCGTGATCCGCCCGCCTCGGCCTCCCAAAGTGCCGGGATTACAGGCGTGAGCCACCGCGCCTGGCTTATTTTTACATTTTTAAATCCAGGAGGAGAGCTGCTGTTTTATTATTCTCTAAAAAATTTTCTTAAGTATACTGGACTATTTACTGTCTAGCTAAAGTTTTGAATCAATTTGACATTTTACTATAGTGAATTTCCTGATTCAGGAATATATTATGTTTCACCAATAATCTGAGATTTTTACAGTGTTATTTGAAAAAGTTTTAGAGTTTATTTCTAGACTTTTTTTATAATGAGGATTTCTGGTGAGTTTTTTTCTTTTTACAACAAATGTTATTACTTGGATATGGTTGTAATATAGGAAAGTTATTTATAGTATCTTTTGCAGGACTATCTTATCTCACATACTGTTTCTAAGCAGATGACTTTTGTTATCTGTCCTATAGAAGGTTAAGGAGAAAATTATCAGTGAGCTGCCACAGAAAGATGCTGAGGTTTTGGCAAGCTTGCGTGTCTCTGAAAGTTCACTCAGTAGGCTGTGATTTTGTGTGACCTATTAGCGTTTCACAAAAGGAAAATGAGTTGGGTTCCCAATACTCTTGTCTGATCCGGGAAACTCTCAGGACTAGAAAGTGTTGATAACATACCTTTTAAAACAAATTAACCACTAATTGAAAATAAATTAGGATGTCGGCATTGCATTCTCAAAGGGACAGCAGCACTCAATTTAAAGCACTGAAGAACATGGAAATACGTATTCTCTGTTAGGAATGATTGCATTAAGGGACACTAGTTTGAAATATTTGCACTGTGATTCAGCATTTTATTAATATAGAATTTTAAAAAGTTAACTCTCCACCAACTTGAATCAGTTAAACTCATGTTTTATACAAAACAATGGGATTACATGGGAAGGTGAAAAATACCAAAACTTTTTTGAAAGTGAATTCTAACAAATATTTTAGCAGTAGTAACCACTAAAATTTTACAGAGATGTATAGTTTATGTTACTCTTTATTTGAGGTCATTTAATCCTCATAGAAATCCCATGAGTTGAAAAAGGAGGCTCTAGTTTTGTTCTTACTTTGCCAATGAAGCAACTGAGGTTTAATGAGGTTACATGAGCTGTCTAAATTTGTATAACTCTTAAATGGTCAAGGGTCTAAATGCAGAACCCCTGATGCTTCCACCAGTGTGCATTGGAATCCACACTGCTGCCTCTCTTAAGATGCAGCTTATTTTAAAATGAGGTATGAAATATTCTGCCTTGCCTTTGCTTGATTGCATAGGTATGCACCTGTATCTGATGTTAACATGTAATGTTAACATTACATGAGTCAACCAGAATGTTTCACCAAGCAAGTCTGATAATTGCTTTTCTGCCACGGCCAATCAAAGATTTCATTAAATTCTTCCAATGTATTTCATTTATTTTTGCTACCCACTGACTTTAGGCTAATTGTTTCCTATATTTTAATCCATTGCAATATAATTCTAAAAGAAAATTCTTACAGTTTTAGCAACCTACGTTCAATGAGCTCTCAACACTGCCATTGTCATATAACTACTTAATGCTGATAAGGATTCGATAATTTTTATGAGTTTTAGAGTCCATAATATCTTTTAAAACACTCCCATAACAATTCTTTTAAACTGTGAGGCTCCAAGACTCCTTGAATATTATTTTTCCCATCTCAAATACCTCTTCCTCAGTGAGAGGGTGTAGGATGAAAGAGGATGGCGTATTAGTGGATTATGCTTATCTAAAATGGTCTGTACTTTTTTCCCAAGGAGTTCCAGTGGATATCCTATTGCTGGCTGGGGAACATACTTTGAAATAAATTGAGCCAAAGGAATTCATTTTCTTTCAAAAGTTTTGAAGTTCAAATCTTTTGAGTAGAAGAACACAGTCTTGACCCATATACATTTATGTTTTTAGTTAATTATATCCTGAACGCTTCAAAAATGTTTTGAGATCTTGTAGTCATCCTTATTTCTAAATATCTCATTTTTCTTCTTGTCTGTTGTTAGCCTACTCTTTGTTGCCCTACCACTTTTTTCTTCAATTCTTCACCAGATGCATAGGACTAACCTACTGATTTAAAGCTATCTCCGTGCAACAAAATATTGGATCAGAGACATGAACAACAGGTTAAGTTTTAAATATTTCACGTTGAGGAATTTTCTATGATAAAAGAATGTCTCATTAAGGATAAACTTCAGGATTCTCTTTTGTTCTGGATCCTGTCAACCTTTAATAATTTGGACTTTGAATAAAAGAATATATGGCTTCAAAATTAGTAATCAGAATGAAGTAAATAAATTACCCTTTTGGTGAAACTCAGAAGATTCCACTCAAATAAGGAAAAGTCAATATTCTGTATACTGTGTTCATCACTATTTTCAGACCCACATGTCAAGGTTTAACAGTGCAAACTGCCAACCCAAATTAGGGCCAGGTACACAGCCTCTGTCCAGACTAATGACTATAATAAGAGAAGGGAATAAATATCACAGTAAAATGCTTTATTATTATTATTATTGAGACACGGTCTCACTCTGTTGCCCAGGCTGGAGTGCAGTGGCACAATCACAGCTCACTGCAGCCTCGAGTTCCCAGGCACAGGTGATCCTCCAACCTCAACCTCCCATAGTAACTGGGACTATAGGCTCACACCGCCATGCCTTGTGCTATTTTTTTGTAATTTTTGTAGATACAGGGTTTTACCATGTTGCCCAGGCTGGTTTTGGACTCCTGGGCTTAAGCAGTCCGCCCGCTTTGGCCTCCCAAAGTGCTGGGAGTACAGGTGTGAGCCACTAAAATGCTTTATTTTAAATAAAACCTGTGCTGTGTAGAGTTTCCTAACCAAACCTATCTTTGTTTCATGCTTATATCTTAAATCCTTATAGAAACACGTTGTCAGGGTATTACATCTATAGCACCTCAGGGAAAATGTTGCCTTATTGTAACAAACTGCCCTATGTATAAATACATAAAACATTTACTTTTTTTCTATCATTCTAATATCTGCGTAATTTCCTCATTTAGTATTTCTATGAGTTGTTTACTGTTCATTTGGTTGAAGAGTAAGATATTACCATAATGAGTCAGACTGGCGGCATATTCCCTTGTTACCAGTAAAAAATTTGCTAAAGATTTGGTTTCTTAGCATCAGTTTTTCCTTGTTATTAGTGTTAACAAGAATGCTTCAGATGCCCTGAGTTTGAGTGATACTAGAAATGTCTCGTGAAAGGTTTTAATTAATAATTTTGAAATGAACATCTACCCCCATATTTCTCTATCAATAAAATGTGGAACACAGCCACTTTATCAATCAGCATTAAATTGCAGTGTTTTTCTTTACTTCAGAAAAAGTGAACTTACAATAACTATTCCTGGAAAATATTGGATTTCATATCTACCCGGAACTATGCTAAAATCAGATAGGATACTTGATTATTTATACTAATTTTATAGCTAAGAAACCTAAAATTGTACAAGGTAACAGAACTAGCCAATGGTAGGGACAGGATTCAGTTCAGGGCTATTTAAATTCAGAGGCTGAAGATTTAGCTAGTCATACAGCTGCAGAGGAGCAGAGAGGATATTTGGCTTCCTCTGAACAGATTCTTTAAAAGATAGATCTTTTTAACAAGAAAATAGAACGTTATGTTAATATGATGTTTGTTATGCCTATGATAGTTACAGCAGTGGGAAAATAATAATGTTAAAACTTGGCATCAACCTTGGTTTTAATCACTACAATATAGTGCTTCACAGGTCATTAAGTACTTTATCATGAGGATTTTTTAAAAATTTCATTTGCGACTAAAATATTTATCATACTTCATCTGAGTTTGTTAGGGGTTGAATGTGCCCTACCCCTGCCTCACCCAAATTCGTATGTTGAACTCCCAGTACCTCCAAATGTGATCTTATTTGGAAAGATCAGTAAGATAAAAAATCTGCTGTCTACCCATTACCTGGTTATTTGCTTATTACCTGGTTATTATTTATTACCTGGTACCTGTATCCTAATTTTAGAAATGTCTCAGAAGTCAGACATCGGGCCTCAGGGGTGTTTTTGTTTGCTATTTGTTTTTGTTTTTTAATTCTCACATTTGGAGAGGAAATATGTGACCTTCTTCAAATGCTAGAATCCATAGAGGGACTGTATATCTTTCTTTCCCTGTAATAATAAGCCTATCTTTTATATGAAGCTAATGTCAGTGGATCATGAAATGAAGCCACCATCCCTGCTAATGGTAGTTGCTGCACACAGACATATTCCTATTCTTTCATTTATTCTAGTGGCGTGTTTTTAGGACATTTGGTAAGATCCAGTAAGTTAGAGAAGCTTGGCATAGTCTTGGAGTATTGAGGTGCAGTTTTAATGAAGTGAGTATGGGTATATCCACTTAATCTTCACTCTTGGAAAAATAATTGAGTGTCCCTTGTAGTTAGAATCTCATTCTTAAGCTCTCAACAGCAAAGACTTGCTGCACACAAATAGATGGTAGAGAGCTCAGTCGGGAATAAAGGATGACCTAGGACTTGTCTGAAGTTTGCTGATGTCATTGCACAGTGTTGTAGTCTATTTAACTAAGTGCTGCAGCTCTGTGTCTGTGTCTGTATTGGGACAGCTCATTTGCAACTAAAGTATTTATCCTACCTCATCTGAGTCTATTAGGGGTTGAACTGAGCTCCCCCTGCCCCACCCAGATTCATACATTGAAGTTCTAACTGCCAGTACCTCAGAATGTGATCTTATCTGGAAATAGGGTCATTACAGATGTGATTAGTTAAGTAAATATGACGTCATACTGGAGTAAGGTGGGCTCCTAAACGAATATGACTGGAGTCATTAAAAGGGGACATTTGGACACAGGGACATACATACAAGGAGAATGCCATGTGAGCATGAAGGCAGAGTTCAGAGTGATGCATCTACAAGCCAAGGAACTCCAGATTGCCAGCAAACCACCAGAAATTCGGAGGGCAACATGGAACAGATTCTTATAACCTTCAGAAGAAACCAATCCTGCTGACACCTTAATCTTGGATTTCTAACAATAAATTTCTGTTATTTAAGCAATCTAGTTTGTTATGTCTCTTCTAGCAAACTGATATATGGTTCTTCAAAAAAGACCTTCATTGATTTAGAATTAAATATATTTCTCTATGCCTTCAAAATGTTGTATGAAAATGTTATTTTTAAATAAGACTATTTTACAAAGCCATTGTTAATATACCTACATGCTATAATAAAGACCATTGAAATAAATTTCTACTTGAGTTTAGTTTCAAGAATACCTTCATATGCTAATATGTATGCTTTCCTTTTTAAAGTATGTCTTAATGTGTTTCCCTTTTTACTCTAGGCATCCAGAAAGCTTAGAGCCAAGTGTATTGCCCCAAAGCTATAATCCATCAAACTTGTATCTGAACACTGACTCTGTTTCTTCCTTTGTCTCGTTTTGACTTAATTCATAAGTAGTTTTAAAACCTTTTGGAAATGAAATAAAAAGTAATTGCAATATTTAAACAAATAAATGATAGTACATGTTTCCTAGAAGTTAATCATGATCTGCCATTATCTCAGAAAAATTAGAACTGGTAGCTAGAGAACAGTGTTTGGATCTTGAGTGCTGAACAGCTATTGATTAGGAAAAAGGGAGTGGGGAGGGAATCATGCTTTTGGGGTCCAGGAAAACGCTTGTGCAACCATCAGAAAAAGCAGTGAAGACCCAGAGATATTCCCCATATGGTGTTTAGTCAGTTTACCAACAGTATTACTTTCTGTGATTAGTTCATGATGCCTATAAAAGGCCCATCTTTTTATGTGATTATTGAAATTAGTAGGGCTGCTGCACGACCAAGGCCTCTAGGAAGAACAAACAAGAAGCAGTCCGAAGACGGCTAATGGTGGCAAACTCCTTAGCAGGAAACCTCAATGGTGACTGTGGCAGTAGACTGCAAATAAGCAGGTATCTTGGTGTCAATATGAGGCAAGTCAGTGAGTCAATACTGAGCATTAATGAGGTCTTCAATCTGCTGCTACAAACCGCAGCTTGCACCCCTACACTAAAGCCCATTAAGCCAGAGACACAAGAAGTCCAGAAATACAGAGCATTGGCACTGATGCCACAGACCTACATGTGCAGGGAAGATAGCATGGGACTTTGCTACACTTGAACCTTAGTAACTCTTGAGGTGACCATTGTGCCATACACAGCAGTAAACCAGGGCATGACAACCAGTATGCCTGGCAGTGTGGCAATGGAGGCAGAGGTTTATAATCACTGCCTATAGCTGGATGTCCTTATATTGTTTCATTAGCTCCACATCATACTCCTTCCTCAGCTACCACTACCCTTATACTTAGGGCTACATGAACAACTGTGTATTCCAGGCACTCAGATAATATATGATCTCCTCTTACCGTGCAATAATCCTAAGAAATAAATTTTATTTCATCTTGCTATACGAAATCTAAGGATCAAAAAAGTTAAGTAACTTGCCTAAGGTAACCCAGCTGGTGAGTGTCAGAGCTGGAATTCAGGCTTAGGTCTGTTAGTATTTAAAATATTCTTAGTCTGTTCAGGGAATAATTATTGCCTTTTATAATGCTAACTCAACCACAGTCACTGACCAGTTCAGAAATCTCAAGATTCAGTATCATCTGACCTATTTCTTTTAGGAGAGTATTTACAGGTTTTCTGCAAAACGTCTTTCCACTCCTTCCAGGTATCCTTAGCATTTCATTAATATTATATTTTTTTCTCTCCATAGTGCTATTGTCTACAGCTTACTGGGTTCAAGGGCTTTCATGAGAGGGTAGATAATGATGCCCACTTGAAATGCACGGCAAATATGCCTCCTGATTTCTGATCGCCATCCCAGAATGATTGTCTTTGTTTTCGTTTTTGTTTTCCTCAGCGTGACCTAGCCTGCTTGCCCCTTTACAAAGCCACGGATCTGGAGTCACAGAGATTTGGGTCTGAACTTGTTTCGTGTAGGAACATCAATAGTTCCAGGCTTGCACAATGGACAATGACAAGATGGGTCTTAGCATCACTGAGGATAAGGATCTAGCCACCACACTGTGCCTTTTTTCTTTCGGCTCACATTACAGGATTTAAATCAAACAACCATATGGACACTCGTTTTGGTAGCCTGGATAATGGCCAATTATGTCCATGTCTTCATCCCAAAAACTTGTGAATGTTACCTTATATGGAAAAGGGATGTGATTAAGGATTCGAGGATGAGAAAGATTATCCTGAATTATCTGGGTGGATACTAAATGTAATTACAAGTGTCCTTACAAGAGAAGACAGAGGGAGCTGTGACTGCAGAGGAGAGGGCAATGTGATAGAAGCAGAGAGCGATTTCAAGAGGCTATGCTACTGTATCTGAAGATGAAAGAACAGGCCATAAGCCAAGGAATGCAGCTTTGAAACTGGAAAAGGCAAGGAAAGGGATTCTCCCAAAGGGCCTCCAGAGGGAGGGTAGCCTGTCAACACTTTGACTTTCACCTAGCGAAACTAATTTCAGACTTCTAACATTTGCAATTGTAAGAGCGTAAATGTGTATTAAGCACCACATTTGTGTTAATTTGTAATGATGCCAGTGGGCTGGGGGAGGCCCCTAAACACCAGTGGGATCTCCTCGACCCCAGCGGGTGTCCAGGCTCTTGACACCATTGCAAGAAATAATTCAAGGATGAGTCAGAAAACAGTGGAAGTATAGAGATCTATTGCAAAGAGTACACGCTCAAGAGAGGGGAGTGCTGGTGTACTCATGAGAGTGAGTCGTGCCAGAGGGTTTGCGGTTTCTGCTTTTATGGGTTTCTTTAACCAATCGGTAGAATATTCATGAAGATTTCTGGAAAAAGGTGAAGATTTTTCGGAACTGTAGTGCCACCCATGTTTTACACCAAATATGGGTGTTTCCAGAACTGTCGTGGCCCTGGTGAGGTGTGTGGTTTAGCATGTAATGAAGTCCTAGGTGAAATCTAGGTCAAATCCAGTACCATGTTGGGTCCAGTCTAGCCAGCTTGGCACACACCTTTGTTCTTCAGGGCCTTATCAACCCCTAGCTTATGCAGCTATTTCAACAGTTTCCTTTTGCTTAGTCATATGAAACTGCTGCCTGGAATTTTCTTTTCTCCTGTGACTACCCTGTATTATTCCTGCCTCAGTCAGTGCAGCCATAGGAAACCAATACTCTCATATTTTGAACTTTAAATGAGTCCAAGATATCTGAAATGTTACCATCTTTTTCTTTTATATCAAGGCAATTTCAGAAAATAACTCCTTCACAGCATTTCACTCAGTTTTACTAGTAAGGGGCTGAACAGTTATCACTGGAAGCCCAGTAATGGACCTTAAAATAATACACACCCTTGTTTTGAGGAAATGTGTGGGTTAACAAGGGTCACAAACTTTGTCTTTTAATATTCTTTCTTCAGTTGGCGTAATATAGTGGATGTCCTATGTTTGCAAGAAATGGCAAGGGGGAATTCTTGAGTGTCCTTGAGTATAACTCACTGCTGAGGCTCAGGCTGCAGATCACACAATTATCTAGCTGTGTGCATTTCCTATTACTCTCTTCTGTATACCAGGTCTGTATTTGCTTATTTCTAGTATCTGGGTCAAATTGTAAGTCTGGGAAAATGCTGAATAGCCCTTTAGAAAAGTAAAGCAGATGAAAGTTTATCAAAGAATGTCAAATAAGTGTGCATACTAATTAACAGTCTCTGTGGTTTTTATTATGTAAACCATTTAGAATATTACCCCTGCTTCCCCACTACCCCCCATCATAACTTCCTGTGTCTTTTAGGAATTTATATTCAAAACCCCTATTCCAATTCCTTTTCAAATATCATTCTTAAAAGAGTGTAGTTAATGATAACAGATCAGCAAGTGGATATTTTAGAGAGGTTCTTAGGCTTTGACCCAGTTCTGCTGCTGCTCAGATCTCTGAATCCTACTTGGTACTTAGCCAAAAGCACCTCAAAGCCACCTTCCACTTACTCATGGTGATTTCAGGGATCCATGGTGCTAGTTTATCTTAGGCTAGTACCTTACTGATGAATGCACTCTGAAAAAGGAAACACAAAGATGCCTTCCAGCCTTATTTAAAATGACTTGTCACAAGATGCTACTTTGTTCTTTGTGGATAGTGATTTAAGAACACAGAACAGCGGCCGGGCGCGGTGGCTCATGCCTGTAATCCCAGCACTTTGGGAGGCTGAGGCGGGTGGATCACAAAGTCAAGAGATCGAGACCATCCTGGTCAACATGGTGAAACCCCGTCTCTACTAAAAATACAAAAATTAGCTGGGCATGGTGGCACGTGTCTGTCGTCCCAGCTACTTGGGAGGCTGAGGCAGGAGAATTGCTTGAACCCGGGAGGCGGAGGTTGCGGTGAGCCGAGATCGCGCCATTGCACTCCAGCCTGGGTAACAAGAGCGAAACTCCGTCTCAAAAAAAAAAAAAAAAGAACACAGAACACATCAGTTTTACAATTTTGACTGGGAGTTATTTAATGGAATGCAGAAATTAATGATTGAACATTTTTCTTCAATAACAATTATGTGAAGATTTGCTGTTGCCTCAAACTTCCTAATAAAGACATTTGAGACAAATGGAATTTTGTCCATACTTGAACCTATCAGTTAAAGCTTTATGGTTCTTACACATTTGGTTGTCATTTTGATGGTGCAAATTGAAAAGCAGTTACTGAGTTTAGAGCTGAAGTTGCCTGTTCTCCATGGGTGGTGCATCCTTTTCATAATTGAGTGTGTACATACTTCAAGTCTCAGTGGAAATCTAGAAATGCTAAGAAGTAAGACAAAACCCTTGGCTAGCAGGTTGAGTGTCTGGGTAAGCTTAGCTAGGTTACAGGAGGCCCTGGGTAGAAAGAAGGGTTTAATTCTGAGAAGAAACTAAAAATACAAAGAAAAAAGGGGGACAGAGAAACAAGTTCAGATGAGGCAGGAGGGCTCAAGGAAAGTTAAATTTGTAACAGAGGAGGGGAGGGGTACATTCATGGAATTAGAAGAGAAAGGGAAAAGGTGGGATTAAGTGTTGATTTGCTATCTTTTGAAATGGGAGTTGAGGGATTTCAGATGGTATTTATTTCAGTGAGGAAAATACAAGTGAGATTAGAATTTCAAAAGGGGAGATGTTCAATGTAATATTTGTGAATAATATGGCAGAAAGTCAGTATTAGATGAATGAAAAGACTAGATCAGAATGACAGCAAGGGTGAGGCTGCATATCACAAGTCTGTAATAGAAAGTCCATTAGGCCATACTGCCCAAATTCAGGTTTCCATGCCCTTGGGTCTGTGGACATTGTGCCTAGCACACACAGGACCATGGAATACAACACATCTTCCTCTAGTGTCAAATTTACTTGGAATATTTGCTATGAAATTGGAATTGCTTAGATCAATATTTTAAAAATTATTTTAATATAGAAAGATAGGATGAAAATCAGGGTAAAATTTTTAAGGTAAATGGGAAACTTCAAATAAATACTGTGGAAAGCTTTTGTTTGTTTGTTTGTTTTTTACTTTTCTGTTTTTCATTCCTTTTTTCCAGACGGGGAAAGGAAATCACTCTATCACCCAGGCTGAACTGCAGCGATGCAATCAGAGCTCACTGTGACCTTAAACTCCTGGACTCTAGCAATTTTCCTACCTCAGACTCCCCAGTAGCTGGGCCTACAGGCACACATCATTATATCCAGCTAGGTGTTTTTGCTTTATTTTTAGAAGAGACAATGTCTCACTATGTTGCTGACATGGTTTAACTGTGTGCCCACCCAAATTTCACCTTGAATTGTAATAATCTCCAAGTGTCAAGGGTGGAGCCAAGTGGAGATGATTGAATCATGGGGGCAGTTTGCCCCTTACTGTTCTCATGGCAGTGAGTAAGTCTACCAGATCTGATGGTTTTATAAATGAGAGTTCCCTGCATAAGCTCTTTTGCCTGCCACTATGTAAGATGTGACTTTGCTCCTCATTTGCCTTCCACCATGATTGTGAGGCCTCCAGCCATGTGGAACTGTGAGTCTATTAAACCTCTTTCCTCGATAAATTACCCAGTCTTAGGTATGTCTTTATGAGCAATGTGAGAATAGACTGACACAATTGCCCAGGCTGGTCTTGGACTCCTGTGCTCAAGCGATCCTCCCACCTCAGCCTCTCAAAGTGTTGGGCTTGCAGGCATGAGCCACTGAGAATGGCCCAGTAAATTATTCTGAAAGATAACCACAACCATCTCTGGAAAGCGATGGGCATCTGTTCAAATGTATTTTGCTATAGGAAGGCCTGTGGAGAAGTTTGAGAAGAAGGGCTGTTGATCTTCCTAAATGTAGACAATGTGAGCAGGTGCAGAGAAAACAGAGGGCGAGTTTTTCCCTATGATTGGCAGCAGCCACGGATCAAAGAGATGTAGGGTTCAAAGATGCTTATGTAAGGCACTACAGTGGTCCTTCACTCCATAGGATAAAGTGATTCTCACAATCTCTCTGATGGAGATGTTATATTATCTCTGTTTCAGAAATCTAGAAGCTGAACGTCAGAATGGTGAGCAATTTCCCTAAGCTACACACTTGATCATCAGCAAGGGGCCTGAGTGGATTGGAAAGACTAATGACTCACAAGACTAGGAGGCAATGGAGGAACTTCAGGGCTGGATGAGGCAAAAGCCAGGGTTAGCAGGAGGCCCAGCCTGGGCTGTGCAGAAAGACAGCAAAGGGAGGCACTGTTTTATTTGGTTGTTTGATACCAGAGTCATGGCTTGGATTTAACAAAATTCTATAAGCTTCATTCAAAAATTTTTAAATGGCCTAAACCTCCATTCACCTATTCAGAGTGGCTGCTCCTCTGTCTCCCATTTCTCTTTCCCAACCAACAGAAATTCTGCAATAATGCTGAGTTTCCTTCCTCTGTTGTATGTGGATTGCAAATTACACAGACTTCAGGAAGCGAGAGCAAATGATATTGGATTAGTTCTAAGTAGCTCAGTTACTTCTCTACACATCTATTTGGGGAAAGAATAAACTCTAGCAAATTACCTCTTCCTGCTTCTCTTCAATAACACACACACACACATACACACACACACACACAATTTTTTCTTTTTTCTAGTGCCGAAATTTGGGGGCCTATGAGAATTTCTGTTCTCCAGCTACATACCACTGAGTTCTTCGTGGAGTGTGCTCAGGCTCTTGCATTACTTTAAAAGACTTTTCCAGGTGAACATTAAAAGGGATCTTTTCATTCTGTTGGGTATTTGAAATTATTGTTGTTGTACATTTATTATGTATTTCTCGAAAACAAGTGCATTTTCAACATTCTGCTACATTTTTCTTTTTTGGAAAGGCCTCAAGAGACTTATCTGCAGTTCAGAGATCAACTTTAACTGCTACCTAATTTACTTGATGAGTCAGCCTTGAAACCATTTGCTTTCTGATAGATGGAAATTCTAAATTAGTAGGGTCAAACATACAGGGAGTTTGTAGTAGGCCTGGTTGTTCCAGTTTGGAACCTGGTGTTTCCAGAGAAGCAGGATACAGTGTAGGAGTTAGACAGAGGACTCAGGGTACTAGATATGAGCTAAAATAACGTGTTCAGTAGAGCTGGAAGGTCACAGTGAAATTCTCACACATTAGGGGGCTCAAAGATGCAGATGGAGTGCTGTAAAATGCATTCATGAACTATGTGCCAGTCAGATGGGAGTCAGCCAGGACGGCTCCACCCTTAGGCAGGATTCCCTTTCTCAGTTCAACTCATTAGCAGTAGCAGCTACAGATTAAAAACAGATATGGTAGCTCTGTGTCTGCTAGCCTCACCCTTCTTCCCCACCCCAAAGAAGTCCTTGGGTCTATATACTGAATGATTCTCTCAAAATATCTCCTTCTGACGTGAGATATCCCTGGCAGAAAGAAGAGGGAGTACTGATTAGAAGACCTTGTCTCTCCTGAGCTCAGAAGATTTCTTTATTAAGAACAAGCAGCAATCTTGGTGCACTGTCTTGGAACAAATATTTCTAGATTTGCTTTGATATATTTTACCCAGAAAGTGTGGAAGCTGATCAGAGAAATGTGACTGATTTTCAGAGCAGGCAAATTAATTGTTAACCTAATACAGAATTGGCTAACCTAACCAGTGTGCCTCTGAATTGACCAGGAGGCCCTCACCCCATGCAAATCAGTTTTCTGATCGAAATAATTTTTGTGATCATTATCATTTTGCTAAAGGCAACATAAGCTAGCTTTTCACGGAAAATACCAAAAGCATAAGTCAGGCTAAGACATGAGTGATTTGTGATGGTATTTTGAAGCCAAGTTGGTAAAAACTCAAAAATTATTGTTATTCAAAAGTAGTATTGCAAAAATGTCATGGGAAACATAAACACTGAATTCACAACATACCATCAGATATTTTAGGGGAATGGTAGCACTATGATTTAAGCAACAACAGCAATGAAACCTCCAGGGTTCACCTGTCCTTTCCATCAGAGATTTACAAAGCAAGTCTGAGGAATTTTTTACAGGCAGTTTGGATATTTTACCAGAATGACTTTCTTCCTCATAGATTTGAAGGAAGGGACACACTTTTTGTAGTTACTGAGGTTAAATATCCTCTGTAGGAGGATGTAGCATGCACTAAATATTATGATATGTGAACTATGTCCAAGCAGTGAACTAACTGAACATCTGCTTATTTTGTTTTTCAGTCATGAAATGGAAAGAGAGGGTGCAGGGAATAGGGCAGTGTGAGCATGGCACCAAGAGGGAGATACTCAGAACACAGGGGAAAATGGAAACAGGTCCCTCACATTTGGGCAAATTTCAGTATGCTTAGGATAGGAGATTTAGAAACCGGAAGTATAGCATGGCTGGGAAATTAGAAATCAGAGTTTGCTTTAAAGTCTGTTAACACAGATACAAATGGAATTTAATTTTTAAACTTGTGATTATATTTATTAAACCAAGTTAAGAACATAATGTGATTTTTTTTTTTAAATGAGATTTACCTTTACTGATTAAGACAGTTTTATTGTGAGCAATTACTGTTATCTCCACAAACTCTATTCATTCACTCCTTGGCTGAGTGGAAATGCTTTTTCAGACGTTGAATTCATGCAGGCTTCAGTTTTCTCAATTCCTATCTAAACGTCCAAGTGGCAGACTGTTTTAGAGAAGGCAACAGTTGGTTGAGACACAGTGGGTAACTTAAAGTCAGTGGTAAGGGACAAATCACTCAGCCTCGAGGTCCACCCTCGCTGGGTGCGGCAGCCTTGGTGTCCTTAACAAGTGCCAAGCACTGCGGCAGCAGGATGCCTCTTAAATCCACCCTCTTCAGCTCGTGCCCCACTTTAAAGCAGAAAGCAATAATATATCCCTTGTCCTCACTGTGGAATTGACCTTTAATGTAACAATTTGTCCTAAATTTAGACTTCACTAACTTTACACTGGAGACAGAGATTGGGTTATAATAGCAACTATTTAACTTTTGTTAATCTGTGGCATTCGAAAAGAGAGGCTGCCTCCCTTGAGCAATGTGCCATCTAAAAGGAAGAAGGAAAATTTTAATGGGAAAGGCATTTTGACATTTATACTCAAAAAAGTTTTAAATGAGTAACATTTAATAATGATGATGATGGCAATGACAAGGAGGATGATGGCAGTGACAAGGAGGAGAAGAGGGTGGAGGGGGAGGAGGGGGAGGAGGGGGTGGAGGGGGAGGTGGTGGTGCTTATTCAGCATTCTTGCTATGAGCCAGATACTATAAAGGGCTATTTACAGGGCCTATGTCTTTTAACCTTCAGATTAACCTCATGGGGTTTGTCCTAGTGTTGCACTTTGCAAATGGGGAACCTGAGATTTAATACTAAGTACCTTGCTCAAAGTCCCACAGCTGAACAGTGGAGCAGGGGTGAAACTCAGGCCCATGTACACTTAACCACTGTGGTTTGCTGTTCCTGCTTGTCATGGTTTTCAGGTTGAAGGAAAATGGAAGAATGGATATTACTGTAATGAATACAGAAAAGTGTCTAGAAACAGGAAGAGAAAAAAAGTCAAGATATGAAAGGAAGAAGGATAGACTGAGAAAGAATAGAAAAGAAGTCAAAGAGAAATACGAGTAGAGATGTAAGGCAGAAAGGGACCCCAAAGCCATAGCGTTTGGCCAGTGTGCATACGGCACAGGGTGCCGCTGTAACAGCAGGGAGCTCTGGATTCAAATCCTGACCGCTCTTCTTATAGGTGTCTTCCTGTGGCACACTATTTAATCTCGGGCTTATTTCCTCATAGGCAGCTGTCTGCCAGGTTTCAAACCCCAGCTTTGTAGCAGGTTCTTTCACCTATCTTGTAACTCAGGTTTCTCATCTGTGAAATGGAGATCAAATTAGTACTTATCTCGTAGGGTCATTGTTAAGATTAAAAGGCCATATGTAAAATGCCCAAAACACACGTGGTGTGTGCTCAATTTGCATTGTTGTGAAAAAAATGAGAGTCTCAGTGTTGGGCATCATTAGAAGATTAGATAATAAATATGGAGCATAACCTAAGGACACAATGAACTGTGAGCATTTCTATCCTGAGGTTTAGATCTTCCTTCCTTTCCTCCCTCCCTCTCTCCTTCCTTCTTTCCTTCCTTACTTCCCTCCCTCCCTCCTTCCTCCCTCCCTTCCTTCACTTTCTACCTTTCTCTTTTCTGTCTCTTTTTTCCTATCGTTCTATTTCTAGACCTTAAATCAATGTTAGCTGTCATTCTGAGTTGAAACTTTAAAAACCTGGCTTCACAAAGGTTACTTCTAATCTCTGCGTGTGAATCTTCTCAAGACCCTTGCCCTCAGTAAACCAGCTTGACCATTTAGCTTTAAAAGTTCAGATTAAGTGATACAACTTGCCTGTTCCTACCACAAAGCAAATATAGAGGGAAAACATACTGAAGATCTGAGCTGACCGCTGCTAACCTGTGGCAAACATACCTAAGCCTTACATTGGAATCTTTTGTTTTTATTCAGTGTGTTATGGAGGACATAAGTCAGATTGTGACAGAGTTGAAGCGAAAGATGCCCAGAGGGGGAAGTGGAAAAGAGAGCTACGGACAAAAGCAGAAAGCAAAGCTAGAGAGGAGGGAAGGAAGAAGCCTGTAAGAGTCGTAAAGGGACCATAAACTTGGGATAAGTAAATATGTGCACGGTGAAATCACAGCCTGATCTTTATTCCAACAGTAATTGGCTATAAATTTTAAATAACCTTTTATTTGTCCAATAAGTTCACCAGCTAGATTTATGAATGTACCTATTGACAAGCTGTGGCCCATTTAAAAGCTGAGTGAAAACAAACTGCAGATACTTCCAAATATCCAGTGTTTGATGGTTGTTAGAACAAGATACCCGGATGTTTTTTTTTTTTTTTTTTTGAGACAGACTCTCACTCCGTCACCAGGCGCCAGGCTGGAGTGCAGTGGCACGACCTCGGCTCACTGCAACCTCCGCCGCCCGGGTTCAAGCAATTCTCCTGCCTCAGCCTCCCGAGTAGCTGGGACTACAGGCGCGCGCCACCACGCCCAGCTAATTTTTTTGTATTTTTAGTAGAGACGGGTTTCACCATGTTGACCGGGATGGTCTCGATCTCTTGACCTCGTGATCCACCCGCCTCGGCCTCCCAAAGTGCTGGGATTACAGACGTGAGCCACCGCGCCCGGCCGATACCCGGATGTTTTACTAAGTTGTTACTTCTGTAATGGGGCAGGGGAGAATATGAAGCTTGTTGTAGATTGTTGTTTAGGATCGTTTTTGCACTGTTTACTGGTGGTGCCTGCTGAGAGCTATTGTAATTGCTTGGCACCGAAGGTGGCTTCTTACTAGATTTGGGAAAGATGTGGGGAGTGAAACAGTATTCAACTAAATTTAGAATGACAATTCTGGTCCTTGACTCTTTGATACATGTTTTATTTTATGGGTTTAATGAAATGTGGGACCCTAGCACAAAATCTGTATTATAAAAATTAAAACCTATTATCTGCCTCTAGGCTTAAGTTCGACTGAGGTGGAGGGTGGAAGACTGGGATAATAAGAGGCTCTATTCCCCTTCAAGACCAGGATCTATTCCTAGTGTCTTCCAGATACTTGCTAATCTTGTCAAAGTACTAAACTCACCTATTTAAAGACCAGTGCTATGCTTAGAATATTAAAAAAGTATTTTTTTCTGCTTGGAAATATGAAAGCTTTAGCTTACTGAGATGCTAACTAGTCATTCATGGAATCTATTAACTGCTTAACTATCTGTCCCAAAAAATCAACATTTAAAACACTGCACATATATTGACAACATTGTATTTCAGAGACCCAACTCAACCAGGAAGTTTTTATTTTAGGGTGAAATAACTTTGTAGATCCTTTAGAATGCTTCCTTATGTTCTGAGTTCTTTTTAAAGTTACTTTATTGGTGATGCTAACTCCATTTCTGATACTTGGGTATACTCAGATGGAAATTTCAAAGACGGCGCTGTAGTACTGTTTCCAACCACAGGATGGCAGGACACTAACACTTTTTCACTCTGTTTCACTAAACCTGCCTTTATCTTTTTTGTAAGTTCTCCATCTTTTTTTTTTTTTTTTTCTTTTTGAGGGAGGGAGTGTTTAAAAGAAAAAAATGTGGGTGTATATATTTGTTTATTTATTTAGAAGGATAAGTGGATAAATGTAACGCTAATCAAATATTCGGCTGGTAGAAATACATCCTTATTGGTCCTAACAAATAATAATTTATGTGACTTTTATAAACTTCTGGACCAAATGGACTTTCATTCTAAGACCCCAAAGAATGGCCTACTGTGAATCATACATGTGTCAGTTAGGATATAGCTCCATATGGTAGAAGAAACAATAAACCTATTTATTTGTTTGTTTTCCTTTTAATTTGGATTTGTCATAAGATCTTAAACAAAAGTACACTCATATACTGCAAAATGACATTTTAGTCAACAATAGACTGCGTATGCAACAGTAGTCCCCTAAGATTATAATGGAGCTGAAAAATTCCTCTTAGTGACCTCATAGCCATTATAATACTGCAGCACACTTACAGTGGGTGTCTATTGTTTTTAAAGTTTGGTGCTTACCTAAGGAAGAGAGCGAGAATTTGCCATACTTTTATTTCCAAAAGGTGTATTGAAACAATACAACTGATTCCATATTACTGAATTGATTTAAAACCATAAAGCAAAATTTTTGGATCTCAGAAACAGCCATCTCAACTGGACTTTCCAAAGCTCAGATAAAAAAGTTTAAATACACTTAAATTTACACAGGAATTAAGAATTTTTTTTATACTTAGCACTAAAATATTATAATTACATGTTAGAAAAAAGTTTAGAAAAAAATGAATGAAATTGAAATAGTAATATGTAAAAACTTAAATTGTCTGGATGTGGTAACATTATAAGACTTTCTGTCATTGAATTTTCCTGAAACTTAATGATTTGAGATTTAAAAATGCCTTATTTATTGTTATATCCACCATCTGTTAGAATGCCTGTCCAGTAAACATTGTTGAACAAATGAATTACACACTGGAGGACATATTGAAATCTTCTGGTAAAGCCTTATGTGTCTTTTTTTTTCTGAGATGGAGTCTCACTCTGTCACCTATGCTGGAGTGCAGTGGCACGATTTCAGCTCACTGCAACCTCTGCCTCCTGGGCTCAGGTGATTCTCCTGCCTCAGCCTCCTGTGTAGCTGGGATTACAGGCATGTGCCACCACACTCAGCTAATTTTTTGTATTTTTAGTAGAGACAGAGTTTCACCATGTTGGCCAGGCTGGTCTAGAACTCCTGGCCTCAGGGGATCCACCCACCATGGCCTCCCAAAGTGCTGGGATTACAGTTGTGAGCCACGGCACCCGGCTACCTCACGTGTCATTGATTATGCATCAGCCTTGGTAGGATTTTAATCTCCACTGTGGTCAGTATTTTCAAGGTCAGAAAAAAAGATATTTGTGCCATGAACTTTATCCTTCCCTTTGGATCAGGTGGGCACTGAGTCTGTTGGCAGATTTTACCTGAATATTTACAAGGGGCAAGGGGCCAGGCTGAGAAAGAAGCCACGGATTTTACAGTCTTATCCTTCCATAGCTCTATGGGATGGGGCGCCTGCAGGTCACCAGGGTGGGGGCATTATTAGCAGAAGGCTGGAAACTTATACCAGGATTCAAGAATGAAGTTGGGAGTCGCATGCTTTCCATTAAACAGTAAGTAACAATATAAGACAGAATGAATGTAAACCCGGAATCAAGACGGAGGGTGCATTTCTGGCTGGTGAGGGAACTTTTAGTCTGAGAGGATGGTAAAATTTCACTGGCACAGAAAAGGAAGAGAGCTCTCTCTCTCTGTCTCTCTCTCTCTGTGTGTGTGTATGTGTGTGTGTGTGTGCGTGTGCGTGTGTGTTGGGATCAATAATGTAGTGGAGGCAAAACTTTGTCTCTGCCCTTTTAGGTTTTTGGCTGGGCTTGAGAATTAAATTGATAGATTAACAAGAGAAAAGCATATAAATTTAACATATTTTACATGACACAGGAACCCTCATGAGAAAATGATGATGCACACACACAAAAAACAAAAAACAAAAAACAAAAAACCCACAAAGCTTAAATGATTTTGTAGAGGCAATTGTGGAAAAGTAACTAAATTTTCTGGGGAGACCAAAGGGAGATAATTCTTTTAGCAAGGTCTGTTTATATGGAATTATCTCGGCTATGACTCCCCATGGAAGAATGTTTCGTTTATTTTGGCACAGGGAGGGCATCTCCCACATGGCAGCTTTTATCTCCTACCTTCAGGGAAATAAGGGGAAGATGAGAATACATCTAATCTTGCATCTGCTATTTTTCAAGTGCCTTTGGCTTGAAGTAATCCTTATGTCAAAGTGGCATATTTGAGGGTGGCATAGTTTGCCACCCTTCAATAATGTGACTCAAGGCTGAGTCAGAAAAGTGCATGGTATTTTGAGGGGTAGAGAGCAAACTTTTGTTGTCAGGTAACCCTACAAGCACAGCATGGAGGAAAGGGTCTGTCTCCTAGACTTGCTAGTTCTCTCAAGAGGCATCTTAAGTTGTGCAGAACTCTCAGAATTCTCATATGACCCATTTGAAAATCAGGAGAGGCCTCTATTAAAATCAATAAAAGCAAATGTGCTTTCTAGACCCTAAAGAGACATGGAAAATGCCAGGATCAGGTCCTGGAGAATTTCTATTTCAAAATGTGCAGTCTCTAGTTTTTCTCCAAAGGAGCTTGAGTTGGACTCTCAGTAAATGGAGTCACTTGCCAGTCAAACAAACCAGGTAAAAGTGATTCAGTTGGGAAATATTCTGGGTGAGAAATACATAATTAAAGAATTTACCCCAGCCAAAACTGACATTATATCCATTCTCTAAAGGCTCACATATAAACAGTGATTAACAGAGATCCCACAATGCGGAACCCTGAGAGAAAGATTTACCTTCAGTAGAAATGCACTTACATTTCTTGTTATGCTTGGAAGCAAGGCAGCCTATTCATCCTTAGGAAATCAAAGAAACATTTGGGAGGAAGGAAACATTGACAATACCACCAACTGACCCCCTTTAAAAACTATCTGTAGTTATCCACACTAAGTCAATAAATGATCAGAAACAAGTGAGTTCTTTCTTATTTGGTTGAAGAGCGTGGCCTTGAGACCACAGAAAAGCCCTGAACATTTAAGTGTGTGAGCAAGGTGGGAGGAGAACAAAATTGTCAGTGACCAGCACAGAAAAGACAAACGTATGCAATGGCATGATTTAACCTGAGTTCTCCTAGCATATGGTGGGGATTAAGTTATCAGGTTCACACAAGCTCCACCTGGGATGCCAGTCCCAGTTAATTTTTCATGGCTTCCTGGAGCACAGCACTGACATATAAGATGATAAAGATTTCTGCTGTGTAAGAGACTGGACAATGTGTAATGTCTGTCTGGAATAAGGGAAGGGGAGGGTTGATGCAATCTTTGCCAGTGCTGACTGGAAGAAGCTTGGTGGAGCTTTTTTGTCATGAATTAATTAGAAGCATAATTTGCAAAGTTTGATTTTAAAGGCATTGAATATGGACTTTTTTTTAACCACATATTTTACTTGTTGTACGTTAATCTTTTTATTTATTTATTTTTCTGAGACGGGAGTCTCGCTGTCGCCCAGGCTGGAGTGCAGTGGTACAACCTCAGCTCACTGCAACTTCTGCCTCTTGGGTTCAAGTGATTCTCCTGCCTCAGCCTCCCAACTAGCTGGGATTACAGGCACCCACTAACACGCCTGGCTAATTTTTGTATTTTTAGTACAGACGGGGTTTCACCATGTTGGCTAGGTTGGTCTCGAACTCCTGACCTCAGGTGATTTCACCTGCCTAGGTCTCCCAAAGTGCTGAAATTACAGGCGTGAGCCATGACACCCAGTCACATTAATCTTAAAGCAGATATGACATGCTTGCTTTCCCTCCTTCAAAAGCTCAGGAAGATATTAAAACTCTGTAAAACTATCCGTGGTACTGACAAGGGGCTTTGTGTACTGAATTGAGCTAGTGAATGCATTTTTGTTTTCATCACTTAAGGAAAACCTCACTATTTGGTGGCAATTATGACAAGTGTATCCCCCAGAAGCTACAGCACATTAAATGGGCGACCAAGGTTAGAATTTTTAGTACCAGCAGCCCCTGGGCTGCTTCTCCTGTTCTGCACTTTCAGTCTCTGGAGATCCCCATATTAAGCTTTCTCCCAATCTTAGATTCCAGTTTGGAAGTTTCTGTTCATGCTACCACTCTACTTTCTGAATTGCTCTTTTGTTTCTTGCTCACTCCACTCTCCAGGTGCCAGGATCCTCATGAGCTCTCCCACGTAACCCACACGGATGGCTCTTTCATCATCCTTCACCTCATCCTTTACTCCCCCAACACGCTCAGTTCAGTCTCCTTCCATTCTTGTCAGTGCCAAACTGCCCCCAAAAGAGCCATCTAATAAACATATTCATTCTAAGGCGTTAGCAACAACTAAGCGTGTTATCCTTCCATTACAAGAAGTGAACCATGAGTTAGACAGTACCCTATTCAGTGTCAATGCCCTGCTCAATGTCATCCCATCAAGTGATGGGAAGAAGGCTAGTTGGGGAGGGGGCACACTGGTGTGGCCTCTGTTAAGGCATAAAACCTGCCGTCCTGCAGGATACATTGACAATCAGGGCTCACAAGTTCTTATTGCAAAACACTGATGAGAAGAAATGTTCTGTTTTCTTCCTAGAATGATGTGTCAACACAGCTGAAATCAGAAACAAAATATCTTCGATGTTTTTTTTTCCTTTTAATTTTCCTTTTCAGTACATCAGGAAGCTTTTGTAAATGACTGAACATAAGTTTTCAAGATTTCCCTTATGTCTTGGTTCCCTTACCATAGGAAAATCTTCAAAACATTTTAGAAAAAAGGCAAGTTGTCTGGGAAGAAAGAGTTTTAAAAACTAAAGAACTATAAAGAAACCATTTGAAGGATGGGAAGAGGCTAACAGTGAAAGAAATGTGAAGATTTAACTTGGAAAGCAAAGCAAAAAATAGATGCGAACAACTAGGAAAGAAAAAAACAAGAAGTTGAACATTAAACCACTTCCTTTTTAGAGATAAAATAAAGTACAAACCTGGACACTGAGGGGAAAAAAAGCAAAAAGAATAAAAGAAAGAAGAATTTAGAAGTCTTTAGAAAAAAGGGCATTAGATAATATTAAGCTATAAATCTATTGAATGTTTATTTTTTCTGAATTTTTTAAAATATATGGTGTCATACTTAGGGTTTCACTGGATTTATTTTATTGCAACATTTTTAATTTCTGTTGAAAATTTAAGCCAGTGCCTGACTTAGTCCCTTCATGAAGAGAAGCACCACTAGGACAGGTCATGCCTAGGAGGAAGAAAAATGGAAAACAGAGGAAATTAAAAAAAAAAAAAATCACAATACCAGCTAGGCAGGGTGGCTTGTGCCTGTAATCTCAGCACTTTGGGAGCTGGAGGCAGGAGGATCACTTGAGCTCAAGAGTTCTAAATCAGCCTGGACAACATAAGACTCTGTCTCTACAAAAAATAAAAATAAAAAAATAGCTAGTCATGGTGGCGTGCATCTATAGTCCCAGCTACTTGGGAGGCTGAGGTGGGAGGATTGCTTAAGCCAGGGAAGGTCAAAGATGCAGTGACTCGTGATGGCACCACTGCATTCCAGCCTGGGCAACAGAGTGAGACCATGTCAAAAAGAAGAGAAAGAAAGAGCAATAAAGAGAGAGAGAGAGAAGGGAGGGAGGGAGGGAGGGAAGGAGGGAGGGATAGAAAGGGAAGAAAGAAAGGGAAGGAAGGAGGGAAGGAAGGAAGGGAGGGAGGGAGGAAGGAAGGAAGGAAGGAAGGAAGGAAGGAAGGAAGGAAGGAAAGAAGGCAGGCAGGCAGGCAGGAAGGAAAACCACAATTATAAAAGTTCATTTGCAACATTTGGAAGGAGCTACTGGGTAATGGTTAGCATTTTCTGTAGTTAGAGATCCTGACTTAAATTCAGACTGGTGCCTGATGGCAGTGTGGCCTGTGAGCAACTTACTTAAACTTTTTTGTCTGCTCAGCTGTAAACTCTATGCCTTGACTACTGCCTGTCACACAGAGGGAATGCTATTAATCTTTGTTGAATGAATGAATTAAAGACTCATATAAAATGTGTAATTCCTAATGGGACTGTGGTAAAGAACAAATTAGACAATATCTAGTAGCTTATCGCTATTAGAATATGTCTGAAATTGAAACTGGCTTATATGCTGGGTAATGTAGAGTTACACATGCAAGGGGCAGCTTTCCTAGGCCCTTGACACCTGTTTTAAGATTCAAAGTTATATCTGGGCATATGTGGCCCCAGAGTTTCTGCTGTGTTGTCACCTCATGGATGAGTCATCTGTACCTCACAACCTTTAACACCCTGTCCTGTGGATTATTATATATATTATATACCGCATCCCATAACACAGTATACAGATGAACAGTATATAATTTCATATACAGTGCTTAGGGAATTGACTAGTAAATGAAACAAATGAGAGGAAGCTAACAGAGAGGGTGAGAGAGATGTTAGGACATCATTGCTGGGAACCCCTTTGCAACTCATGCACCTCTGACCCTCACTACACCGTTCTCTTGCCAGTCCAGCACGGTGGAGGTGTTGCAGGTTGCCAACCCTAGGTATGCCCCTCCACACTTAGAACACAAATTTTCTTAAGGTGCAAAATCCTAGTTTCTCTCTCTCTCTCTCTCTCTCTCTCTCTCTCTCTCCTTAAACTTAGGTATAAATCTTTCTTTTTTCTTCAACTTTAAGTTCAGGGCTACATGTGCAAGTTTGTTGCATGGGAAAACGTGTGCCATGGCGGATTGCTGCACAGATCATCCCGTCACCTGGGATTTAAGCCCAGCATCCATTCAAAATCCCAGTTCTCTTATATCCACTCATCATTTTCTGAGGTAAAACCAATGTGGGTGAATGTGGAGTGTGGATAAGTAAAGTTACATGAATTCAAGGAAGGATGTCATTAAGTGAACAAAAACTGACACCGTACACGAGAATTCCGATAAGGGATGAAATCCTTATGGTTGCAGCGAACATGGAGTTAGCATAGCATCTGCACATCCTTCTGTACCTTTAAGACTCGGCTTCATAATTATAGCAGCAACATGGTGGTCTGAGCAGATGTGGAAATTGCCACCCCATTCCGCTGCTCTGCCTAGGTCTATAGATAAAAGAAACACTGGATAAAATATTTATTAAAATATTATATCTTAGACAAGTTCAAATGAAAGAACAGGAACAAATTAGGAGTCTGATGCAAGGAGAAAACTCAAAGCCATTTTGATGAACAAAAGTGGATTTGTTGGTATGTGTATGGGCTGGTCTCCGCACAACTAGAAGGTGTTAGGAAGTTGGCATTGGACTCCCCAAATTGTGGAGCTTTGAAGGGATTGTGCAGTTCATGAATTACGAGTAAATTAACTCTATTCATTAGTAGCAATACTTCGGTACAGTTGGATGCCAGATCACTGTACTGGACTGTGATAAACAGGCATCCACAGAAATATGAGCACCTAAGACTGTGGGTGGGGCATGGATACACACTACTTTCCAGGGCAGGGACTTGGCAGAGAATCTAATGTGAAAACTGACATGGAACCAACGAAACTCATCCAACTGCTAGAGGCACATGCTGAACTGCCCTAGGCAGGAGGCTGCCTGCCCCCCTCATTTCAGAGCACAGGAAGCATTTCCACAACTTCTGCCAGAGATGAGCTCAAATAATATAAAAAACTCACCACCAATAGAGGTTCAACACACAGAACAGTTGTGACCATTCAAGTGCAGAATCTACAGATTGTTGAATTATGTGAAAGGAATTTTTCAAATAAATATTTTAAATAATCAAAGAAATAAATGAGGTCTATGAAATAAATTCGATATTGGAGAAAAACACAATTGGATTTATTAAGAATAGAATAGTAGTTCTAAAAATGGAAATAAGATGGTTGAAGTATGATCATTGAAACTGAAACTAATTAATAGATAAATGGTAGGCTGAATTAATAGATAAATGGTAGGTTTTCTTCAGACCCAGCTGAAGAAAACATTTGTGAACTAGAAACTAGATTTGAGGAACTCACTCAGAATGCAAAATAGTGAGGAAAAAAAATGGACAATATGAAAAAGAAGTTAGAAGATGAATACATTAATTAAATACTTAAACATAAGCATTAGTAGGAGTTCCAAAGGTGAATGGTAGGAGAATGGGGCATAGGCAATATTCAAAATGATAATGGCTAGGAGTTTTCTAAACCTGAAGAAAAGTAGATGGGGCAGGGGAAGGATTTACAGCAGGGCTTACTTTATTCGAAGAGCCTCACCTGATCCCACGAATTGGTTGGCTGTCCTGGATCTGTGCTCCAACTTTATGTATTTTGTCATTACCCCTGACAGAAGTGGGCTCAGAAGTGGTTTCTTATTTCTCATGTACATGAAGTCCCTAATATTGTTGGCGCATAAAAGGAGCTTAATGAATATATGTGGAAGAAGCAAAGAAGAAAGAAAGGAGAGAAGGAAAGAGGGAAGGCAATGGAAGAAGGGAGAAAAGGAGGGAAGAATAAAGGCTTGGGTGAAGGAGGAAGAGAAAAAGGAGGAGGAGCCTTAAATACTAAAAAAAACCTCCTGGAAACAAGTTACATATATATGTATGCATGCATATACTGAACATAAATATCCACCCATACATATCCACCCATACACTGGATATTGCCTAACAAAACTCATTGTTTTACATACAAGCCTATTTAACATTTTTACATAAAGGATTTTATTTCCAGAGAGATGGGAAAACAATTCCCAAAGTTGGAAATGCTATTTACTCAATACCTTTTCAAAGTACAGCTATGATGAATAGAAACGAGTAACCAGTTGTATCAAAAACAAGCACAAAAGTTAACAAGTGCAGTGAATGCTTAGTGCTCACTTGGTAATTGACATCCTGCTCTTTTTCTTTTTTGAGACGGAGTTGCATAGGCTGGAGTGCAGCGGCGTGATCTCGGCTCACTGCAACATCCACTTCCCAGGTTCAAGTGATTTTCCTGCCTCAGTCTCCCGAGTAGATGGGATTACAGGTGGACACCACCATGCCTGGCTAATTTTGTATTTTTAGTGGACGGGTTTACACCATCTTGGCCAGGCTGGTCTCCAACTCTTGATCTCAAGAGCTCCACCCACCTTGGCCTCCCAAAGTGCTGGGATTACAGGCGTGAGCTATAGCACATGGCCAGTGCCTGCCTTTTGAATGTATTTTTCAGACTTGGGTGATTAAAGTATTTTAACTTTTTATTCAAAGTTGAACCAAGCTGTAACTGCACATTATTTAAAAGCTAACATATTCTACCCCCAGAGACTGAGTTTTCAGCAGTGGTTGACATGATAAATGCTGATGTTCAATTTATAAAATAATTTTCTTTTTTAAAAGAGTGAAAATTTGAAGTTATAAAAGTCATGAGAAAAATGTTTGTGGAGGAATTTCAGCATATTTTATTGGATAAACTTTATTCTTTTAAAATAAGTTTTAATAAATGTCATAGAAGTATTTGAGGAATAAACTTCCATGTATTGAAGACGTCTGTGTGATGTTCTCCAATGGTGATTCACATACATTATATCCTTTACTCTTCTCCCCTCCCCACTTTAGAGATGAAGAAATTGAGACTAGATGTGCTGTGTATCTTGCCTAAGGTCACACGGTAGAAGAAAGTAAAGTTGACATGGGGGTGGCTGTCTCCAGATCTCTTCCTCTGTGCTTTGTCAAGTGCATATGCATTCATAGATTTATTGCCTGGATTGTTGTAATAGTCTGTGTGAGCTATTTTGATATATAAACATGAGTGGTGTGAACATTTAATGCACTATTCTTTCCTATCCAGCAATGAGGGAGTACCTGATTGTGAACCCATCCTCGTGCTGTAAACTAAAATGAAACCAGACCAAATACATAAAGCAACATAAGACACACAGGACCATGATCCCTAGAAAAGGAGAAACACCTACCTAAGTGAGTCAACAATCATTCTACTATTTTGTCTAGAAGCAGTTTTTGAACCAAAGCAGAGGTTATAGAGTCCAAGAAGATCATGGAGCTCTCACTAGGCTGATGGGGAGTTCAGCAAGTGGAAAATCTAGGATGAATTCTAGAGTGTTGGACTGGAATTAAGGTTTTAATGTGAGCTCATGGTTTATAATAAATACAGAAATAAATGTAGATATAAGTATGTTATATATACATATATATTTTCCAGTCTTATCAACTGAGTGGGATTGGCAGCAGCAATAATCCAATATTGACTAGCAGAACTGGAGCCTAAATCTTGGCTTCCAACTACCATTTTCCTCTGAAAGGAAATATGACTTCCTAAGAATGGTCAATTTCAGCGCAGCATCAGAAAAAGTACAACACAAGCCTGAGATATATTGTTGTGCCAAAAAAGTAATAAAATGTCAAAGAATGCAAAAGCTCAATGACAAAAAATAAATAATAAGAGACAAATCTCCTTAAGATGATATGCAACTTAAGCAAAGTCTCAGGATACAAAATCAATGTGCAAAAATCACAAGCATTCCCATACACCAATAGCAGACAGAGAGCCAAATCATGAGCGAACCCTATTCACAACTGCTATAAAGAGAATAAAACACTTAGGAATACAACTAACAAGGAATGTGAAGGGCCTCTTCAGGAAGAACTACAAACCACTGCTCAAGGAAATAAGAGAGGACACAAACAGATGGAAAAATATTGCTCATGATTAGGAAGAATTAATATCGTGAAAATGGCCGTACTGCCCAAAGTAATTTATAGATTCAATGCTATCCCCATAAAACTATCATTGACCTTCTTCACAGAAGTGGAAAAAACAACCTTAAACTTCATATGGAACCAAAAAGGAGCCCGCATAGCCAAGACAATCCTAAGCAAAAAAAACAAAGCTAGAGGCATCACGTTATCGGACTTCAAGCTATACTACAAGGCCGCAGTAATCGAAACAGCATGGTACTGGTACAAAAACAGAGACATAGACCAATGGAACAGAACAGAGGCCTCAGAAGTAATGCCACACATCTACAACCATATGATCTTTGACAAACCTGACCAAAACAAGCAATGGGGAAAGGATTCCCTGTTTAATAAATGGTGTTGGGAAAACTTTCTAGCCATGGGCAGAAAGCTGAAACTGGACCCTTTCCTTACACCTTATACAAAAATTAACTCCAGATTGAGTAAAGATTTAAACATAAGACTTAACAACATAAAAACCCTATAAGAAAACATAGGCAAAACCATTCAGGACATAGGCATGGGCAAAGACTTCATAACTAAAACACCAAAAGCAATGGCAACTACAGCCAAAATAGACAAATGGGATCTAACTAAACTTAAGAGCTTCTGCACAGCAAAAGAAACTATCATTAGAGTGAACTGGCAACCAACAGAATGGGGAAAAATTTTTGCAGTCTACCCATCTGACAAAGGGCTAATATCCAGAATCCACAAAGAACTTAAACAAATTTACAAGAAAAAAAAAAATCCATCAAAAAGTGGAGGAAGGATATGAACAGATAGTCTTCTAAAGAAGACAGCCAACAAACATATGAAAAAATGCTCATCACTGGTCATTAGAGAAATGCAAATCAAAACCACACTGAGATATCATCTCACACCAGTCAGAATGGCAATCATTAAAAAATCTAGAGACAACAGATGCTGGAGAGGATGTGGAGAAACAGGAATGCTTTTACACTGTTGGTTGGAGTGTAAATTAGTTCAACCACTGTGGAAGACAGTGTGGCGATTCCTCAAAGATCTAGAACTAGAAATACCATTTGAGCTGGCAATCCCATTACTGGATATATACCCAAAGGATTATAAATCATTCTATTATAAAGTCACATGCACATATATGTTCATTGTGGCACTGTTTACAATAGCAAAGACTTGGAACCAACCCAAATGCCCATCAATGATGCAGCCATAAAAAAGGATGAGTTCATGTCCTTTGCAGTGACATGGATGAAGCTGGAAACCATCATTCTCAACAAACTGACACAAGAACAGAAAACCAAACATCACATGTTCTCACTCAAGTGGTTGAACAATGAGAACACATAGACGCAGAGAGGAGAATGTCAACACTGGGGCCTGCTGGTGGGTGGGAGGGCTAGGGGAGGACTAGCAGGGGGTGGAGGAGTGGGGAGGGATAACATAAGAGAAATACCTAATGTAGATGATGGGGGGATGGATGCAGTAAACTACTATGCAAGTGTATACCTATGTAACAATCCTGTACGATCTGTACATATGCCCCAGAACTTAAAGTATAATTAAAAAAAAGAAAAATAAAAAAGAGAGAGAGAGTCATAGAACCTGTCAAAAACTGCAAAAGTAGCTACTGGTTTAAGCAGGGATAATTTGAGACAAAACATGCAGTCAGTAGTAAATTCTAATTCATTGAATTAAATAAGAAACCATGAGACCATAAAGATATAAATAAATTAGTGAATGAATAAAATGTTTGGTGAAGAATAGCATATTTACATACTTTCAAAGTAATTTATCACAAAATACATATTAATTACAAATTGGAAAGAGTAATGTCACCTGGCAGACAGAATCCTAAACAAGTGATCAAAGTGCACATCATGAGAGAAGGAAAATATTGATCTTGTGCATTCTCTGATAAGAAGCAACAAGAACACTCAAATGTAATGAGGAGCAAGCATTAGACAGGTCCAAACCAGGGGTCATTCTACAAAATAATTGGCCTGTAAATGCCAAAAGGGTCAAGTTTATGAAATCAAGGAAATTTTGAGAAATTTTTCCAGACTAAATCAGACTTAAAAAAAATGACCAAAAATGGTGTAATAACTGGTTCTCAGCTGAGTCCTCATTCTGTAAAGGTATTATTGGAACAATTGAAAATTGGCCCTGAGTATTCAATGGTAGGAATATGTCAGTATCACCTTCCTGATTTTGATTATATTATCTAGCTTACATAAGATTGAAATAATACAAGTATATTTTCTGAACACATCACAGTTAAAATAGAAATCAATAGAAAAAAAAAAACAACCCTGGAAAAATCCTGAAGTATTTAGAAATTAAATAACATGTTTACAAATAATCATGGATCAAGAGGAAATCCTAAGAAAGTTACTAAAATTTTTCAAAATGAATTAAGAAGGCTAACAAAGTTACAAGTTAGTAAAACTGACAAAAGAAGTAAAAGCAAATATTGATCTGTTTAACAGAAAATCTGTATTTATTAAATAGGTTGAATTTATAACAAAAATTCTTCCAAAAAAGAAAATTCCAGGCCCAAATTGCTTCAGTGGTATATTCTACAAAATTGTGGTAGAAAAAAGTAATATAAGTCTTCTATAAACTCTTTCAGAAAATAGAGAAAAAAAGACATTTCCACCTTATTTTATTAAACCAGCAAAGTCCTGGTAACTAAACCAGAGAGGGACATTACAAGAAAAGAAAACTATGGATCAATCTCTCTCTTCAGTATATCAGCTGCATGAAACACTTGGTATCTTGAAGGAATCATTTACAGACAGAAAAAATTGACTCCTTGAAGAAGCTTCCAGCAAAGTTGCAAAGATTTTTGAGCACAGTCTGATAAAAATAAAATTGTAAGTGGGCACAGACTAGAAGAGAAGACAAAAACAATTGGTGTGTAAGAGTTCTCAGACTAGGTGATTGTCTGAAATTGTATGGTATCATTGGCAAACAATAATATACTTGTATTCATGTGATTTTTAAAAATTGAAAGCAAATTCACATAATGTAAAAATAATTTAAAGTATACAATTCAGGGGCATTTAGTACATTCATATACATAACCATCACCTTTATCTAGTTGCACGTTTTCCTCACTCCAAAAGCAAACGCCATCCCCATTTGCCCTTCCCCTAGCCCTAACAATCATTGCTCTATTTTCCATATCTCTAGATTTACTTATTCTGATAATTCCATATAAAAGGAATCATATAATATGTGATCTTTTGTATCTGGTGATTTTGACCAGGGTCTTTACCCTTCATGCATCTGATTCCTTTGCCCTGAAGGCTTCAGGAGAAAATGATTTATTTCAAAATGTTAACCAGTCAATTTATGCCTAAATTAGGAGCTCTGACTTGAGCTTGCATCTTGGAGAGTTGTAAGTAGAGGTCTTAGCACCTATCTTGGAATGTTATAATGTCCAGTTTGAGTTAGTGGTGGTGGTGATGGTGAGAACAGGATTGGAACCTTCACTAGGCCATAGACATGAAAGACCAAGCAGTGTAATCCAAAGAGAGATTTTGAACTCAGAGCAGAAGCTATGCTCTCAGAAACCATTTTTGTAGGCATCTCCACTGTGTAGTGAACAGGGCAACTGCAGGGGAAATGGAAGTGCTGCCACTAGTTCCTGCTTGGCGGCTGCATCAGCGAGCCCATAGGTCATTTCACTCATCTGGGTCCTAGATTTCTTATCATTAAATTGAGCAGGCTGGACTACATCATGTCCAAAGTTCCTTCCTATTCTACACTTTTTGGACTCTCTCAGCTGGAGTGCCATTCCCAGAAATAAATACAATGACTGTAGGGACAGATATGATAGCCTGGAAGGTGATGACCACAAAAGAAAATTTCCAGTGCTCTGCTATGTAATAAATTATTACATAACAGATTATTATGAGAAAAAGAGAGATGCATAACAGAATAGAACCGTTCAGTCCGTGCTTTTTATGAGTTACTGTGCTAAACACTTAGATTTACTAATTCATTTGTATCTTACAAGAATCCATGAGGTAAAAATTGGTATTACCCTCCGTAATTTCAGAAAGCTGAAGTTTAGAGAGATTAATTTTTTGAGACAGCTAGTAAGTGGGAGAGTTGGCATGTCACCCCACAGCTTATTTTATTTTGCAATATGTGTGTAAGACTATGTATTAATATGTATTAATAAGTAAAGTGATTTTTAAAACATACATCCATGTAGTGCAAGTAGGGCTGGAGGTAAATTCACTCATGGTGGTAACTAAACAGAGACATGCTGATAGTTTAGTCAGGGCACTTAGGATGGTCATGTGAATGTTCAACTTCTGGGACCTCAAAATTTCACTCAATCAGTAGTATTCCAAAAGTTACATTAAGAGGACATTGAGCACTTTTTAATGGTATTCTTCAGTATAGAAATTGATTTCAATTCTATGTGGTAGTACTCCTAACCCCTAACTCTGAATCTAGAAAGCACTAATTTAAACTCTCTCCCTCTTATTCGTAACATCGTTTGCCAGGAGGGATTGAATCATGGACTGCCCACTATGCACTTGGAAAGGTCTTCAAAATAGCATTAAATATATGACACTTTTGCATTGGTCATAAGTAACTTTTTAAGCATTTGTAGTTTATGAAAAGAGACTAAGCATATTTGTAGCCTTTCAACTGGCTGCTAAATGTCAACTATCTATTTTTAGTCAGACAGTTACTGTATCAGTCAGAGACCTGTAGGAAAGAAAGGGCATTCTCCAGCTGGAAGCTTCAATAAAGCGGCATTTCCAATGTTTAAGAGACTCTTTACTGAATTAAGGAAACCGATGAGAGTTAATAAAACACAATGGGGCTAGCAATTGCAGGGAACCAACACCAATCACAGAAGGAGCAATTAATGAAACCTTGCTGAGTAACTGAAGGTAACTTCCAGCAACCTAGAGGTCAACCTACTGAACCTGCGGACTTCTGTAGACAGGCATCTACCTGTTGTAACCCATAGGGAGGGAGCCAGTTGGATAATTGTACAGAACCTTTTCTCCAACCTCTGATTCACTGTTCATGCAGCCTATGAACAAACCTAGTCAGAAGAGGATAAGGGAACTTGTAGACAGTCAGTAAAGATCAAATCCCAGTATAGAGAGGAGTAGAGAATGGATATAGAAAGGCAATGGAAATACTCCAGAAATGTATTTATATAGTCACATGTATATTACCATCTTTCCATGCCAACTATATCCCAGAAGACGGTAGATGAAAATGGGAAAGAATCTTGGAATTATCTTTCTGATATAAGTTCTGACCATCTCCCATGCTAAAAATGCAAACAAGGTAAGATAATTATGCATTATATATTTACAGTATGGTATACAACAGATCAATGCCAAGGAAAATAAAGGTGATTTCCATTGGAAGATGACAACTTTGTCTGGTGCTGCTAAGAGGTAGTTAGTTGACTAGTTAGTGGAGCCAGTTGAGCCTCTAAGGTCATCAGGCCACTGAATTTATAACTATTAATATAATTACTATTACCCATGAGCTTTACACCTTCAGTTGATTTCTTATTTCTCATTAACATTCTTTTCTTTCTGACTGAAGTACTCCCTTTAGCATTTATTGTAGGAAAGGTCTTGTGTTGAATTTTGAAATTCAACTGCTTTTGAAATTCTTCTGCTTTTGTTTGTTTGGGGAAGTTTTTATTTCTCCTGCATGTTTGAAGGATATTTTTGTTAGGTAAAAGGTTTTTTTCTTTCAGCACTTATTAATTTTATTATACTTTAAGTTCTGGGATACATGTGCAGAATGTGCAGTTTTGTTACAAAGGTAAACATATGCATGGTGGTTTGCTGCATTCATCCATCTGTCATCTACATTAGGTATTTCTCCTAATGCTATCCCTCCCCTAGTCCCTCACCCCCCACAACCACCGCCGACAGGCCCCGGCCCAGTTCAGCACTTTAAATATGTCATGCCACTTTCTTGTTTTTATTATTATTATGCTTTAAGTTCTGGGATACATGTGCAGAACATGTAGGTTTGTTACATATGTATACATGTGCCATGGTGGTTTGCTGCATCCATCACCCCATCATCTACATTAGCTATTTCTCCTAATGCTATCCCTCCTCTAGCCCCCCATTCCCTGACAGGCCCTGGTGTGTGATGTTCCCTTCCCTGTGTCCATGAGTTCTCATTGTTCAACTCCCACTATGAGTGAGAACATGCAGTGTTTGGTTTTCTGTTCTTTTGTTAGTTTGCTGAAAATGATGGTTTTCAGCTTCATCCATGTCCCTGCAAAGGACATGAACTCATCCTTTTTTAATGGCTGCATAGTATTCCATGGTGTATATGTGCCACATTTTCTTTAAAAAATGATAGTTAGATGTCACAAAGTAGGTGGCAATGCCTTAACTGTATGCATGTTGTCAGGCCTGACGGCCTCTTCCATTCCTGTCAAGGGGAGTGCTAAACTCTCCTTTCATACAACACTGTCACGCCACTTGCTCCTGGCCTATTATGTTTCCACAGCAAGGTTTGTTTGCTTCCAGTTGTTTTGGAACTTCGTTGTATGTTATTTGTTTCTTTTTATTGCTGCTTTTAGGATCCCTTTTTTATCTTTGACCTTTGGGAGTTTGACTATTAAATGCCTTGAGGTAGTCTTCTTTGGGTTATCTGCTTGGTGTTCTCTAACCTTCTTGTACTTAGATATTGATATCTTTCTGTAGCTTTGGAAGTTCTTGTTCTTGTTCCTTTGAATAATCTTTCTACCCCTGTCTCTTTTCCTAGCTCCTTTTTAAGGCCAATAACTCTTACATTTTCCCTTTTGAGGCTATTTTCTAGGTGCTTTAGGCATGCTTCATTTTTTATTTTGCCTTCTCTGTGTATTTTCAAGTAGTCTGTCTTCAAGCTCACTAATTTTTTTTTGTTTGATCAGTTCTGCTATTAAAAGACCCAGATACATTCTTCCATACAGAAATTGCATTTTTTTGGCTCCAAAATTTCTGCTTGATTCTCTTTCAATTATTTTAATCTCTTCGTTAAATCTGCCTGATATAATTCTAAATTCCTTCTCCGTGTTATCTTGAATTTCTTTGAGTTTCCTCAGCACAGCCATTTTGAATTCTCTGCTGAAAGGCCACATATCTCTGTTTCTCTAGGATTGGTTCCTGGTGGCTTATTTAGTTCATTGGGCAAGGTCATGTTTTTCTGGATGGTGTTGAAGCTTGTAGATGTTCTTTGGTGTCTGGGCACTGAACAGTCAGATATTTACTGCAGTCTTCTCCGTCTGGGCTTATTTGTACCCATCCTTCTTTGGAAAGCTTTCCAGATATTCTAAAGGACTTATGTGTTCTCATCTAAACTGAATCTATTTTAGGAGGAGTCCCACGCGCAGTAACACTGTGGTTCTTGCAGACTTGTAGAGGTACCCCCTTGATGGTCGAGGACAAGATCCAGAAGAATTATCTGTATTACCAGGCAGAGACATGTTCTCCTCCCTTAATTTTTCCCAAATAAACCAAGTATCTCTTTCTGTTCTGAGACACCTAGAGCTGGCAGTGATGTGACACAAGCACCCCTGTGGGTTAGACCTGAAACCAGCACAGCACTGGGTCCTGCCCAAGGCCTGCTTTAACCACTCCCTGACTACTACCTATGTTCACTTAAGGCCCTTGGGCTCGACAATTAGCAGATGGCAATGCCAACCTGGCCCACGTCTTTCCCTTCAGGGTAGCAACTTCTCCCAGGCCCTGGGCATTTCTAGAGGTGCTGTCTGGGAACCAGGGATTAGAATCAAAAACCTTAGACATCTACTTGGTGTTCTATTGTACTGTGGCTGCAACTGAGCTGGCACTCAAATCACAAGACACAGTCCTTCTCCCTCTTCCCTCTTCTCTTTAAAGGCAGAGGAGCCTCACCCCATGGCCACTGCCACCACAGCCCCACAAGGAATAGTGCAGGCTACCACTGATGTTCCTTTAAGGCCCAAGGGCTCTTTAGTCAGCTTGTGGTGACTACTGCCTGGCCTGGCGCTCACTCTTCAGGCCAATGAGATCTCCTCTGGCCCAAGACAGGACCAGAAATGCCATTCAATAGCCAAGTCCTGGAACTGGGGACCCCAGGAACCTGCTTGGTGCTCTACCACCCTGTAGCTGAGTTAGTACCTAATGTACAAGACAAAGTCCCCTTTGCTTTTTCCTCCATTTTCTAAAGTAGAAGGAGTCTCACCCTGCAGCCATCACAGCTGGGAATGTGCTGAATGTCACCTGAAGCCAGCAAATCTCAGTCTCACTCAAGATCTTTAACTACTACCTGGGCATTGCTGCTGGTTATTCAGGTCCCAAGGGCTTTTTAGTTAGCAGGTGATGAATTCTGCCTGGACTGAGTCCTTCCCTTCAAGACACCAGGCTCCCTTCTGACAGGGTGTATCTAAAAATGTCATTCAGGAACTAGGGCCTGGAAAAGGGGCTTCAACACCCTGACAGGTGCCCTATCCTGCTGTGTCTGAGCCATATCCATGATCCAAGACAAAGTCTGTCCCCACTCTTTTCTCTCCTCTCCTCAAGAAGAGGGAAGGGGTCTCTTTGAAAGCTATGAACTGTGCAGCTTGGCGTTAGGGGAGTGGTGATACCAGCACTCCCTTAGCCACCCCTCTGGTGTCTCTGTATGTTGTATGCCCCCCAGTTTATTGTCTCTGGGTCCAGTTTAACACTAGGACTTACCTAGGAGTTGCCATCCATGTCACCTAGATTGTCTTTCTAGTTTAAGTAGAGCTCCAGAGCACTTTAGCCCAGAGTAGTAAGGCCTATTAGGAACTCACATTTGGACCACTGGGATCAGTGATTTCACTCTGGCTAGGGATGGTTTAAATGCTCCCTCCCTTGAGCATCAGCTGAGTTTGGTGCAGTTGTGTTTTCTGTTATAATAGGGCAACACTGAGTTCAATGTCTCATAAATGCTATGTCTTCTTCTCCCCAGCATGGCAAAATGCTCTCTGCACCTCACTGCCACTGTTGGGGATGGGAAGGGTGTCACTGGTGATTCAAGATTGTTTTTCCTACCTCTTTAGTGCCTCTTTCAGTGATGTGAAGTTAAAACCAGGTACTGTGTGGGTGCTCACCTTATTTTTGGTTCTTATGAAAATGCTTTTTTTCTTTTTGGTGTAGATAGTTCTTAAGTTGGTGTCCTTATTGTGGGGGTTGGGGGTGGGCAATTGGTGGAGCCTTCTATTTGGCTATCTTGCCCTGCCCCTCTGTCCTTACCCATTTATTTGTGTGTCCTTTGGACCTTAGTCATATGTCCTTATGCTATCTCTAGCTATCTAAGAACTCTAGCGTGGTATAAAATCTAGGTCTTTGCTCATTAAATAGCCCATCATTTGAATATATTTTTAAGTTTTAAAATCTCAGCTCTAACTAAAACACTTCTCCTGGGTCCTGTTTTGATGGAGTCTGCATAATAATTGGATATACACACTGAGAAACCAATCCAAGAAAGGCTGTGTTTAATGGTGAATACATGTTTAATACAGCACCCCATTTGCAATATGAAAAGGATATTCAATAGTTCAACACACAGAAGTGTCTGAAGTAGGGGACTCTTTGCTTACACATGTCAAATTGCCATGGAAACCATCTCGACTACTCTGTAATATGACATCAAGGTTTTTTTTTTAATTGTCTTTAAATGGTCATTCATTTATTCAAAGCAGCATATATTCAAGGTCTGCTACATCCCAGGTATCATGTAGTATTAAGCATAATGATAAAAATTGCTTTTGACATCCATGGGATAGATGCTCACAATCAAGATGTTCTGGACCATGTCAAAGATATACAATGCAATGAAGTCTATGAGTGTGGAATGCCAGGGGTTACTGCAATAGAGAATAGGAGAAACGGTTTCAAACTGGGAAGCAGAAGGTGATGGAGATTCAGAGAAAGCTTTCTGAAGGGACTCTTGAACTGAGCTTTGAGGAGCTAGTAGGAAAGAGGTAAGTGAAGAAAGGAGGAAAGGTTTTTCAGACCCCAAATTGGCATGAGAGCATGGGACATTTTGGGAATAGAGACAGGGAATTCCTGTGTAAAGTATCAAAAGCTGAGACTGGAAAGTGAGTCAGGAACAGAATCTTAAGATGACTGTAGGTCAACCACAGGACTTTGGACTTTATACTGAAGACAATGAGGAGTGATTTTAATGAGTGTCAATACAACCCAGTAAATTATACACAATGATTAAGTTTGTATTACTCTGATAAAAGTCGTAACGGAGACAACACTTTATAATCACTGTGCTATTTCATTTTCATTCTAGGCACACAAGAAGACGTTCTCCAGATCACCCGGCATCTAGCTGGGGCCACAAGATTTTTCTGGCCAATGGAATATGTGCAGAAGTGATGTATGTGACATTAGGGGCCAGCCTCTAGATATCCTGTGTCATGCCCCACACTGTGTCCATTCACTTCTCAGTTAACTAAATGGAAGTAACGCGAGGAAGGACTCTAAGGAAGCCCTAGGGGTAATGAAGCTACATGATGGGATAATCGCTGCCACCACAGATCCGGAAAAAGTTATTCAGGAGAACAGCTATTGGACTATGGCATGCCGATGGAATAAACATTTGTTGTGGTAAGTGGCTGGGATTTGGCAATTGCTTTTTAAAACAGATAACATGATTTACATTGATATAAGTCCATCAGATCCTCAGCAAGGGAGTTATATAATCAAATTTATTTGTTAGTAAGATTCCTCCAGCAGCTGCATAAAGAACAAAGTAGAGATGGTGTGAGAAACTTGAAGGGAGGGAAGTCAGTCATGTGATCAATGCAACCAGGCACTCAGGAAACGACGTCTTGGATCACAGCAGGGGCAGTAAAGATGGCAAGATGATGCAATTACAGGATGTTAACAGGACAGAATCAAAGTGTTCAGTGATTAGCTTCATGGATCTAGAGCAGTGGTTCTTAACCTTGGCTATATTCTACAATCACCTTAGAAGCTTTTAACAAGGGCGGTTACCCAGCTGCACCTGAGATCAGTTAGATCAGAATGAATATTGTTTTTAAACTCCCCAAGTAATTCTAATGGACAGCCAAGGGTGAGAAACACAGGTATAGAGCAGTAGTTCTCCATATGTGGTCCCTGGATCAGCAGTATCAGCATCATTTGGGAACTTCTTAAAAATGTGTTTTCATGCTCTACGTAGGGTGAACAACTGGTCTGGCTTACTTAAAACTGAAGAGTTTCTTGAGATAAAAGATCTGGGCAAGGTGGCACACATATGTAAACCCAGCACTTTGGGAGGCAAAGACAGGAGGATTGCTTGAGCCCAGGAGTTCAGGACCAGGCTGAACAACATAGCAAGACCCCCATCTCTATAGTTTTTTTTTTTAAATAGGCAGGCATTGTGGTGTATACCTGCAGTCCCAGCTACTTGGGAGGCTGAGGTGAGAGGTTCTCTTGAGTCAAAGAGGTTGAAGCTGCAGTGAGCCATGATCATGACACTACACTTCAGCTTGGGCAACAGAGTAGACTCTGTTATCTAAAAAAAAGGAGTGGGGGTTGGAGAGAGAGAAGACTTTTAGTACTAAAACTTGATAGTCCTAGGAAATGTGGGACAGGTGGTCATTTTAATCTGCCACATCAGACCTACTAAAACAGAAACTCTGGAGGTGAGGCCTAGCTATCTGCATTTGAAGACCACTGGTAGTGTATTCTGAAACTATACTTACACTCTATCTTAGTCCATTTTGTGATGCTTATAACAGAATATCTTGGACTAGGTAATTTAAAATGACGAGAAATTGATTGGCTCATGGCTCTGGAGGCTGGGAAGTTCAAGATTGAGGGGCTGGAATCTGGCAAAACACTTTTATAATCAGCATTAATGCATTCTTGAGAGCCAGGCCCTCATGATCTAAACACCTCCAGCAGGCTTCTCCTTCCAGCACTGTTGCATTGGGGATTAAGTTTCCAACATCTGATTTTGGGGGGACACATTCAGACCATCGCACATGCTGACAAACCACATGGAAAACGTGGCCTGAAGAGAGTAAACAAAGGGAAAATTATGGGTGGAAGAAAAACATTTTTTTTTCTAACAGAATGATTATGGAAACAAAGAGTAGCATGCCTATTGTGTTTCCAAAACTTTTCTAACATTATTATCTAATATGGTAGAATCAGCTAAAGGCTAAGATTGATCCAGATGGAACTTTTGATTTCATAAAATTTAACTAGCCAAATGATGACTTTTAGTGATCATGCATTTTTAGTTCCCTCATTTTACTTTATGAAAACTGAGACTCAGAAAAGTTAAATGAGATATCCAAAGCCTCACTGCACATATATGGCAGTGTCAAGATCAGACTGATAGTTCCTCCAGGGGAAGGGTTATGTTTTTACTTAGTTATATCACTAGCCCATAGCAATGTTTGGCACATAACAAGCTCTTGTTGATCTGTTAAATGAACACATGAATGAAGACTCTAAGATCTCCTGCCAATGCTCTTTGGACAAACTCAAAATTCCTTTAAATCAGGTCACAGTGTTCTCAGTGTCATACTGGCTGGAGATACCCAAGTTAGCTGTTTAGTCTTGAGGACTCAAAATTAAAACCTGTTATGAATTAAATTAATTCTCTCTAATTGCCAGTCTTTCTTGGGCATTGGTTTTTTTTCTTCTATTTTCCCAGTACTGATTGTCTGGGCATTAAGCCTACTTGGAATTGACTTGCATTTGTTTTCCTCGAACAATGCTTTCAATTGAATATAAATGTGATCAATTTATAAATTATTATTACTTTATTTGCTAGGATAAAAATGTCCTAATTTAGGCACAGACCTTGTTAACTGTAACAGGGTGAAGTCAGACCTCTGAGTTCTCTTTCTTCCCCCAACTAAGTTATCTTAATACATCTGGATAAACAGCCAAGCAAACGCAAACACATCCACTACAACGAGAGGTGAATTTAGGGATCGGCTCGTATAGCATCATTTTGATACACAAATTGAACAACAATCTACTGTGGTTTTCCTGGCAATATTGTCCCAGTATAATTATTAATAGGGTCCCCCTTCATTGCTAAGTGTCCCCATTTAGACAATTAATTATATGATCTCCCACCATATGACGAATTTGAAATCTGGAGAGTTGATGTGATCTAACCTTCAGACATGCAGTAGGTCAGTGACAGAACTGGACTAAATTTAAAAAGTTGCTTTTCTTTACCACCTTACATATTAATCTGCTTTCTAACAGTTCAGAAAGAGACACTTTTTAGTTTCAAGTTTTAATTATAAATATCACTGCAATACTTTTACAAAAGTATAGCATGTTGCCATTTTCCACTTAGAATCTTAGAGGATTTCACAGGCTTAGTTTCAGCCTAATGGAATTGTATCTAAAGTTTCTGATTTTAAAATTCGACTTACGTAAAACAATCTCATGCCAGCGATAGGGTAGTGGTGAAGCATATAGATTCGGCAGGCAGATGCTTCTGTCCACATCCCAACTTCATCAATAACCAGCTCTATGGCTTTAATTATTTTGCGTTTCAGTTTCCTCATTTGTAAAACAGGAATGAAGATGGGAACAATAATATCTAATTTGTAGAGTTTTTTGAGAACAAAATAATTATACATGAGTTGTATATTAAGGACATACTGTCACCTGGCACATAGCAAGCACCATGTATGTGTTAGCTCTGATCAGTGTTTTTATCATTATCTCATCTGCCATGAACCACTCTTCCCTCACCAACACTTCATACTCCTGCAGTGATAAACCTTGGCCAGATCAAGTAGCTATATGAAACTTACATGCTCCCAAAAGTGAGTATCACAAACGCAGAGGCTTTGTAATACTGTATCCCAAATAACCAATTTCCACACTGGTTACCTCGGATACAACAAGGTAGACTCTTAATATATACTTCTTGAATAAAGGAATAAAAGGGTGATCAAGTTAATTGACCTATATAGAAGACAGCTACTCCTGTTCCACATTTCTCTTGTAACTTCATCTCACCTCCTTCAAGGAAAATAAATCCCACGAAACCCTGTCTCTTGTAAGGAGTCTCTGACTAAAGAATGGAAGAAGACAAACTGAATGAAGAGGCAGTTAGGGATGCTGATGCTAGGGGTAGAATCCCACAGGGAATTTTCCTACTCTTGTGGTGGTCCACTGCACACACATCTCTAGAATTTTAAAACCATCATTCTCAACAAACTGACACAAGAAAAGAAAATCAAACACCACATGTTCTCACTCACAGGCAGGTGTTGAACAGTGAGAACACATGGACACAGGGAGGGGAGCATCACACACTGGAGTCTGTTGGGGGGAACTAGGGGAGGGACAGTGGGGGGTGGGGAGATGGGGAGGGATAACATGGGGAGAAATGCCAGACATAGGTGATGGGGAGGAAGGCAGCAAACCACATTGCCATGTACCTATGCAACAATCCAGCATGTTCTTCACATGTACCCCAAAACCTAAAATGCAATACAATATAAAAAAACTCATTTTTCTACATTGCCTGTAATTCTAATAGTTGTATAGTAATTTACATTAATAAGCATCTTCTTTGAAAGACCAGAAAACCTATAGAGAGGGTAAAAGTATTATTAGTCAAAAACATTCATACATTAAATTTCATCTGATTACACTTTTCCTGACACCAGATAATTTACTTGCACTGAATGTATTGGAGGTTTTCACTGCAGAAGTGGAGAAGAAGGAAGGAGGAATAAATAATTTTGGAGCATGGTGTACTTCATGGATCAGGGGTCAAGCCTGGAAGCAATTCTCAGACAGGCTTGGGAACCTGGGAGAGAGGAAATAAGAGCTAAGAAAGAGATAAAAGGAGAGAGGGATATTAAAATAATATGCTTCCTTGATTCCGGGAGTTTTTTTTCTAGAGCCATCATTAAACATAAGAAAGAGAAGGAAAGTTAGTTTTTCTGACTTGTTTTCTCTCATAATTATGTGGACATCCCTTCCCTCATAGAGTTTATAATAATAGGAATAGCAGAAAAGAGTATGTATATATGTATATATTACATATACAGACAAGAATGAGTCATTTATTTAAAAACACAGCTGTATATAATGAGGGAGAAATTATTGTTAACTGATCTATTGTAATCAAAGGAGACAGAGGTAAGGCAAGTTCAAAATAACCAATAAGCCAAATATTTCTAGACCTTAATCTTCTTGGATATGAAGACTAAGTCTGAGTTATTACTGGGTCACCAGCATCCAGCCCAGGGCCTAGCACGGGGGCTCTATAGAATGAATAAGCAGATGAAGTTGGCTTCAGAATCAAGACAGTGACATGTTTATTCTCCCATTCTCATTTTTCTCCACTCTTCTCCCTTTCATCTTTCTCTTGGGTTGCTTCTGGTCCCTTCTTGACTTACTGAGGTAAGAATTATTTGCGATTTTTGTATCAGTTTGTATTAAGGCCACAGACTATGTAGAAACCAAAAAAAAGAGTGGAACCACCACCAAGCCCAACAAAGGGCCTAGAGAAGCAAGCCCACTACATTGCTCAGCCTTTAAAGACAGCATCCTCCTTTTCAGCCTTGCCTTTTGGTTCAGATTTTTGAGAAACTCTTATTGGCTGCTGGGCAGCCAGTGGTTTTGCTCTCATGGATTAAGGTACTCCTCTGGTCCAATCAGTTGCGAACAGGAAGGATGGAGTCAGCTAGGTCTAGGTGTTCCTGCCTGGGGTTGACAGAAGAATGCTGTGGTAGTTTGCTAGGGCTGCAATTACATGGTATCAGAAACTGGGTGACTTAAAAAACAGAAATGTATTTTTTCACATTTCTGAAGGCTCGAAGTCTGAGATCAAGGTGTTAAGAGGGTTGGTTCCTTCTGAAAACTATAAAAGAAGGGTCTACTGCAGGCTTCCTTCCTTGATGTACAGATGGCCATCTTCTCTGGTATTTTCACATCATCATCCCTCTGTCAGGTGATTATCCAAATTTCCTCCTTTTGTAAAGGTACCAGTCATATTGGATTAGGGCTCACTCTAATGACCTAATTTTAACCTAACAGCATTTGTGAAGATCATGTCTCTAAATATGGTTACGTTCTGAGGAACTGGAGAATTACAACTTCAGCATATAAACTTTGTGTAGGGCGGTAGGGGGTAGTGCATATCAGCTATCTTCTTTTAAAAAAATTTAAAATTTTATTTTTTGGGTACATAGTGGGTGTATGTATTTATAGAATACATGAGATATTTTGGTTCAGGCATGAAATGCGTAAAAATTATGTCATGGAAAATTGGATATCCATCCCCTCAAGCATTTATCCTTAGTATTAGAAACAATCCATTTATACTCATTCAGTTATTTAAAAATGTACAATTAATTTATTATTTACTATAGTTCCCCTGTTGTGGTATCAAATATTAGGTATTATTCATTTTTTCTATTTTTTTTTGTGCCCATCAACCAACCCCACCTTTCCTACATCCTCCCCATCCTCCAGCAACCATCCTTCTATTCTCTATCTCCGTGAATTCAATTATTTTGATCTTTAGGTCCCACAAATAAATGAGAACATGTAATATTTGTTTTTCTGTGCCTTGCTTATTTCACTTAACTTGATGACCTCCAGTTTCAGGTTCATTCTTTAATACAGCAGCAGAGAAGTGTGAGCATCTCTGGTATTCCTGTTAATGAAGGCTCTACCCTGACTGATTATCTAGGGAAAGTAACTGAATGATACAAGGAGCACAGAATTTTACACATAATTTTCTACAATCCTTTGTAAAATGAAAACATTTATTTCCAAAATAGTTAGAAAAGATTTATTTCCCCAAAAAGAGGGCCATAAAATTCTCTTTATCATTCCTGGCATTTATTAAGATATCCAAAACTACTCCTAATGATGTAGGAAGTCATCTATGTCCCCTGTTCATTTTTGAGATGTGTCACATATGGGGTATAGTAATTATTCCTGACATTGGAGCCTGGCCCTTGATGTTTCAGAGAACACAAAACCAAATCAGCATAAAAAACCACTTCCAAGGCATACCAAATTAAGCTCATGTTCAGTTTTCAATTATTCATCATCCCCAGGGCAGGAAGAACAGATGCCAGAATCAAAACAAGGAAAACAAGCAGTCTGGGTTTGGACTCAGTGGTATAGAGCTGTGTACATGGAGTAGACACAGAAAGAATGTGACAGAATGAATGTGCAGTTCCAGCACCACTGCTGCTGCCTTTGAACCCTACCAGGCAACAGCAGCTTCGATCAGTGGAGTCACAGTTCTCATAATCTATGCATAAGCACAGCAGGCATGGGACAAAAATGAAAACAAAATGATGAAAGGAAGGAGATGCAAGTGAACAATTTCAGAATGCTTGAAATCCACCTGTGTATCATGAGAAGAGTAGGGACATAACCTCATGGGAAGCTTACTATGGACCAAGTAGAATCTAAAAGCCTAAGTACTTCCCTCAAAACCCCGATTCCCTTATCTTTACCTAAAAGTGAGAAACTAAGATATATGTATATACTCACAATTCTCACATGCACATTATCTGCTGTTTAGTTTAGCCCTAAATTAGGAAAAGAGTGATTTCTAGGTAATAGTGGGACTATGAACATAAAGAGGAGCTCAGGTGGAACACCAGCAGGTAACAGTACCTCACATTGCCTACTGTTATTGTCTATGGCAACAGTGATACATATCCCCTCATAGAGTTGATTAACACTGCAAGCTCAACTGCCTCATAGCAGGAATACATGAATGTGCTCATAGTAAGGCTGACTCACAAGTCCTTTCCACTGAAAGATTAAAGGGCGGTACTTTTTCTTTTGTCCTAAGCATTGAAATTTGATAAACAATTTTATTTCTGTTGAATTTTGTAAAAAATCATGGGCTGAAGTTTGAAATTCAGAAAAGAAAGGGTTTAGAAAGATCTTGGAATAGAAAAGGCACTCTATGTTTTATCGACATACAGGTAATACTTCATTTCTTAATGGAAGTGTAGGAGAAAAGAGCTTATTTAATGAGTACCTAAGAGTCAGAATTTGTTCTAGAAATATGCATATTCCCATTAAACTCACAACCATTCTATGAAGCACACTATCCTTGTCCAGAGTATGAACATAATTGTTTAAGTGTGAAAACTTAGCACCGTTTTCATTTTCCTTTCTCCTTTTTTCTACATTGGAAAGTCAGAATGTAAAATTTCCTCCTTACCCTCCACTTGCTGTCCACTCCCTGGGAGTGTTTGAAAATTACCTTCTTCCAATCCTTGATGAAAAACAAAACTCATATTTGGTTGGCTGCTTTTCCTTGTAATGGGCCATTGAGGTCAATTAGGAAACAAAAGGAATAGAGAGATTTCCCAGAGAAGCAGAGTGACTTGGAAGAAAAGGGAAGACAGGAGCCCACTCCTCCAAGCCCTTATGCCTCTGCCTGTAAAGAAAAAGGGTTCCCTGACTAGGATTGATGGAGAGGGCTGAAGCACTGGAGCAGGGTACTCACAGCACTTTTCCTTGGCGCAAAATTCCAGGAAACTGAAAGACTCCAGAGAACAGTGTCTGGGTGGAACCGCTAGGACCAAGAATTATAGAACATTAAACAAATGCTCCTCATTGACCAAGATGCCTTCATTCTTCCCCTCAGCCTGACTATATTTCAGATAGACTTCTTTCTGAATATAAGTCCCTGACCTCTTTTTTCTTAGTGCATTTGTTTTAGAAAACTTGCAACTGCAAGTTATTTTTCTGCCCCTTTGAAATATAAATCTCTCAGCCTCTGGCCAGTTTTACATCCAAAGAATGTCACTTTCAAGGACCTGTGAGTCATCCCTTTGAAATGTAATCGTCAAGAAAGATAAGGTCCTATCTCCTCATCTGTGTAGGAGGGTAGGGACCTGACTTAGATATGCGCCAGTTAGCAAATACCAAAGGCCAAATCACATCAATCAATCTCTCCACTCAATGGTCCTCCAATACTTTTCCAGCAGCTCACCCCACTGCTTAAAAGCTCCCTTGCTTTTTCTTCCAACAAAGTTGAGTTCAATATCTCTCATTTATTGCTATAGTCTTGAACCCTATTGCAATAGTCTTGAATAAAGTTTTCCTTGTCGTTTAAGTTTTTTTCAGTGTAATTTTTCTTTGATGACATCCTAAGGCTGTAGAAAAGAACACAAAGAAGGGGTTATGGGGACATCCACATGGACACTTCAGAAGAAACCTATGTAGAGAAATGACCAATAACCAGAAAGATCCTCTTCTTAACTCTTTGACACTGCATAAAATACAAAATGTGGCACAGAGTGGGGGACATCCTGCATGACTTTTAAATTTCCTATCATCAGTTCAGCAGAATGGGAGCTCATGGTAAAGAGACACACAATGAAGTGTTCCTTCTCACCCTCACAACTGTTCATGCTTCTGTCACTACCACGATGCCCTTTTGTTATGGACTGAATGTTTCTATCTCTGTATAATTCATATTTTGAAGCCTTTCCTTACAATGTGATGATATTTGGACATATGGCCTTTGAGAGGTAACTAGGTTTAGATGAGGTTAAGAGGTTGGGTCCCCTTGATGGGATCAATGCCCTTATAGGACGACAAAGAAGGAAAAGATAGGAGCTCACTCACCTCACCACATGAGGGCCCTCACCAGAACCCAACCACATTGGCACTGTAATCTCAAACTTGCATCCTCCAGAACTGTGAGAAATCAATTTCTGTTGTTTAAACCACCCAGTCTATAGTATTTTGTCATGATAGCCTGAGTTAAGATGCTGATCAGAGGAGAAAGCCAAACAGAGGCTCAGATTTAATACATGAGCCAGGGGACATGAGGATGGGGTAGAGCCACAGGCATCTGAAAAGGCGAAGCCAAGAAAAGTTAAGGAGGTTAAGTAACAGAGTGGTAGATGAGAAATAATCACCTGGGGAAGTGGAGGAAGAGTTTATGAGAGATTACAGGTAAGATGGGATGTTACAAGAGATGAAGCACAAGGAATCATGCTTAATTCTGGAAAATGGGCAGGGTCCGGCCTAGAATTATTTTTAATACATCAAATTACTTTTGCATCATGACATAATAATAATAATAGTGATGCTAATATCTTATGATCACTGAGGACTTTTATAGTCTGGGTTTGTACTTTACAGTCCTTTTTTCACAGTAACATGAAATTTAGGTAACATAAGACACAGAACATTAATCAAACCACCGTTCACTCAGCAGCTCTGAATTATCTCTTTCCCTCATCCTCACTGTTTATCAACAACCATCCCTCTCATCATTTGTGAATGAGCACTGACAATCTCTAAAGTAGTGGATTCCAACCACTTCTCACCCTCTCCACAGCTGTTACACCACCCAGTCCACCCTCATCTCTCCCTTAGACTATTGCAACAGCCTCCCCTCTGGTATCCCTGTTTCCATGGTTTCCTGCCTATATAATCCACTCTCCAGAGAGGAGCATGAGTAATTTAAAAATTGTATGTTTTATCATTTCACTCCACTGCTTAAAATCATCCAATGGCTTCCCATTACCCATAGACAAAATTCCCAATTCCCTGCCATAATGTATTCTGCCTCCTGCCCACATCTTAAGCCACATTTCAGATCTCTGCTTTAGAATAGTCTCATTTTCCTCAGCTTTTTTACTTCCTCATTATTTGGTTCTCAGCGTCAATGTCCCCTTTTCAGACCAGCCTTTCCTGATATGTCTAGCTGCATAGCTCACTCTTTATCCCACTGCCCTTTCATCAATATACTTCCATTTGAAATTCTTATTTACTATTTATGTAATTATTCATCAGCCCCATCCCCAAATCTTAGGAAGACAGGGCTTCCATTTGTCTCCTATGCACTGATATGTCCCCAGTACCAGAGTGAGGGCTCAAGTTCCTTGACTGAAGCCATTCAGTTACAAAGTAAAAGGTCTGAAAGTCAAGCAATGTTCTGATTGTTACCGAGTTTATGCTATTTAAGTTGTGCCATAGTTTTTATAGTGTAACCCTATTTCTATGCATCACAAATATCTCATGATGCTGGATCCAGATCTTTAGATGGGGTTCAAGGCTGACTCTGACTTTTTCCTGCCTCCCCACCTAGTCTCATTTCTCAGCATTTCTCCCTCCTGTCTCTCCTCTTTGCATGCTCCTCCTATATGCTAAGACTTGTGACTTCTCTAAGTGCCACAGAGTTTCTGGCTGAGATGCCCTCACACTTGTCCTTCTGCCAGAAATACCATTATCCTTATTTTTGAACCTGCATGAGTCTTATCACCTTACGAGCTCCAGTGTAATCACCTCCTTTTCCTGGCAGGATTGGCTGTGAGGCTAATGCTTCTGCAGCAGATGTCTACATGCCCTCGGACCTGTGTGTGCATGTGATGGGAAGTAATGCTTACCTGCCCAACTTCCAATAACTAACAACTGTCTCTCTTTGCCTGAAGGCCTTCTGAAGCTTGCTCTCTGCTTCTTACATGCAAGTGTAGAATGCTGGTTATGGCCCACCTGGATGTTGAGATGTGTGTACCACACTGCCATGCTGAGTTCCCTAGCAGTGACTCACAGCAGTACCTTGCTTTACACTGCATCTATTACTGGCTTCCTTTCCTTTCTCACTTTTTTTTTTACCTTTTACTTAAATACACACACACACACACACACACACACACACACACACACACACACACACCTGGTATTTCCTTCACCTCTCAAATAAATGATTTATACTCAAATTCTTGTATTAGGTCTGCTTCTTGGGGGAAGCAAAACTAAGAAATCATCCCATCACACTTATCACAGTATGTTTGCTGTTGACCTGGCTAGAGTGCTTTCAAGAGCAAGGTTTGCATTTTCTATCTGTATTCCCTGCACTTAGCAAAAGCATGTGCCTAGCAAGCATGGAATAAGTGTTCACCAAATCAGTGAACAGTGCTTAATAGATACCTGCTGAGCTGAACTAGAAAATAGGATTTCTTAATCCAAGAAAGAAAGAGACAGATATTTCTCATGTGACTTGGCTTGGGGATGCTTTTTCAGTTTCTTGCAGCATTTGTGCTAGAAACTGTCGGTGGATATTTATAAGATAACTTTTTTCAACTCTTATTTTGTTCATTCCTTTGCACTGATTATTCATAACTTATAATGTAGTAGTTCTCAGTGGTCTTGCTTGCTATTCAGAAATGAACAAATATGATGTGATTAATCTCAGAAAATTCCTTTTCTTTACCTTAGAGCATAGCCATCACACTTCAGGGTAGTGAATTCTATTCATTTTATTAATTCTGGGAAAAATTCCTTTTGTTTTTTATTTTAATTTTAGTTAAATTTTTATCCAAATCTATTCAGAAAAAAAATTTCACAGAGCATAGTACAACATAGTGACTACAGTTTATAGCATTGAATTGTTCTTTGAATATCGCTGGAAGAGTATATTTTACGTGTTCTTCCTATACAAAATGCTAAGCATGTGAGGTAATGCATATGCTCATCAGCCCAGTTGAGCCATTCCACAACATATACATATTTCAAAACATCATGTTGTACACAATAAATATATTCAATTTTTATTTGCCAATTAAAATCAACAGAATAGTTTTAAAAACTTCACAGAAGAAAAGTATTTTATTTTTTATAACAATTTTGGACTTTGTTCTTTCTGGATATTACTAGTCAGTAACACAGTAATTACATTTATTGCCAGCAATTAAAAAAAAACCCTAAAACCAGAAAAGTAAAACTAAAACTCCAAGAAAATTTTTATCCTCACTGTTGTCTTTTGGAACAGAAATTTTTTAAAAATATACTGTTTGCTCTCCCCTGGTGATAAGCTCAAATTGCATTCTACAGAATTTAAAACTGCCCCTGCTGGAACAGATTAGCCTGTCTGATTTCCTCCTTATATCACCACTGACCTTCCCTTTCTCTGGAGTCCTGGCCTTTGATTATCCTAGAAGTTTATGATTTCATATATATAAAGTATTTTTCAAACTTCCAAATAAAATTTTTCTTTTATATTTTGAACTTCACTTTTAGCTTTGTAACTGTTGTTTAGCAAATATTCATTGTTCTTTTTCCTCTTCTCTAATGCAAAAAGAAAACATTCTTGTTCCATTAATGCTGGACTTGACTATATGCTTTGCATTGAAGTCTGAGTGACTGTGATTTCCCCAGGCTCACTCAGGGGCTTTTTATGGACTTTCACGGTTATGATTTGGCCCACTTGGCCTTTTTCACTGCAGCCTCTGAATGGGAAAATGAGAAGGGAATGCCTCAGGCAATTGCTGCCTCTTTGACCTGGTTCCTACAGTGACAGACAGGAAGTCAACTTAAACATGACGTTCAGCCTGAAGTGGAACCATTGCAGCCCATCTCTAGATGTGTGAATAAAATGTTAGCTTATGTTGGTAGCCACTGAAATGTTTTTGGGATTGTTTTATATGCAATATTAGCATCCCCAAAACCAACAAATAGAGAAAATCTCTGTGCAAATAAGCGAATAAAAATTTAAAATTTTAATATTAAAAAACTGGGTTAATATTTTGCAACAGTTTATTATCTATATTCACTCAGGAATAGTTGAATTTGTGAATTGATCTCATAAAACAGCACTAATAAACACATGTGGAGCACCTGGAAAATGCCTTCATGTCCATGAGTTTTCGTATTTCTTCCTTTTTGAAGTCTGAGTTATTATATCTGTTCACTTATGCTTTCTAATGCCACAAATATAGCTAGATAATTTTCATTAAAATATCACAGTTAAAAAATGAATCTTAGGCAGTTTTCATTAGAATACTTATGAGGCTAATTTGGGTATTAAGCCTATGAGTGTAGGCTACATGCTGTGGGAGGAAGCAGAAAAGTCACATTTCCTTGTCTTCATAGCATTTGCACTGTGACTGACACATGGTAGGTAATTTATAAGCATTTGATTAAACTTAAGAGTCTTGATGCTATTCTATTCTGTGGTTAACTGCCAGAAATAGGGTAAGTGCTGTGATAGAACAACTCAGCTGTGGACTTCCAGACAGCAGCCCTATGATCCACTTATGTTTTCCTCATCATGTGTTGAAAATTATGATCCAGGTTTTACTTATTCATAAAACAAATATATAATGATCATCAATGTGGCCTGGGTATTTGTGCTCCTTTCTCCAAGCAGTGCACAGTATAGTTGAATAGAAATGTAAATGTGAATCTGGCAGAAAGGTAAGGGATTTCTGTTGCCTGTTGAGGAGAGCATGTTTTGTTTCCTTTCTGTGCTAGGAGAGGGAATCAGTGGCGTGATAATTATGCCCATCTTTGGGGATGAAGAGTTTTCAACACATTGCGTGATTCTGCCTAGGCTAATTCTGAAGATAATTTTTCTTGACCATTCATTGCCAATGTGACTTCTAGTAATGATGCCAGTAATCTTAACATCTGTTTGAAGAAAGGATATAAAAACTTTCTATTGACCTATAAAATATTAGCACATTTTACAAAAAACAAACAAACAAACAAACAAACAAAAAAACATAATTTGGAATAGATGCCTGCAGTGCCTATTTCTCATTGAAGGACACAGCACTCTGCTAGTTTTAGGTCTTACTTACAATTTACTTGATCAGGTAATTAATCCTTTCTATAGTTAATTAATCAAGATCAAACCTTAACATTTTCTTGCTTTTCAAAGGGTTTTTAAAGTTTAACATTCCTGAGGACCTGCTAATTCTAAGAGGAAAATATCATTGTGAGACATACTCAGTAGCAGAGATCAGCAAACCATGCTGCCCAAATCCACCCACTGTCTGTTTTGATAAAGTTTTATTATAATATTGCCATATTAGTTTACATATTGACTACAACAGAGACAATATGGACTGCAAAGCCAAAAATAATTTCCATCTGGACCTTTACAGAAAAATGTTTCAGATCCCTGATCTATTAGCTGTTTCATGATTGGGGACAGACTATGATCTTTTCTGCATTATTGCCTAAAATCTATCTGAGTTAGGCATTATCTCAATGTCAATAAATTCCAAATTGATAAGTGGTTAGAAATGAAATAACACATTATATTTGAAAGTTCCTTTTGTTAGGAGCTTTAAAGGGCTTTTGCTATGTTGCTTATTTATCTCTTCAGCAAATCTGAAACTCTTAGGTCTACTTAATTCCATTTTGTAAAAATCCTGATGGGAAATGTGTGGTTATATGTTGAAAAATACTAGTGTACGTAGGGTGCTAGGAGGATCAGAAAATTTTTCAAATGATAATGAGTCTCTTAAATTACCTTTAAACATTTTCTGTAAATGTAGATAAACAGGAAGGAAACAGGAAGAAAATTACATTTCTTTAAAAAATATTCTATAATTCATTCCAAAATAATCTTTTACTCTTCTGAAATAGTCTTTTCCTGTACAAGTATGAATTTAGTGAGTTCCCATAATATCTATTGATATCATCTCTCAATTTCTGCATTACAGTATCTATTGTCTCTACAGGAACAATCTGAAAAAATAAGTGCGATTTTTTGAGTTGCTGTTTGCTCATGTTCATGTATTTATAAGATGCTGCCATGATTACTTGACAAATCTACAAAGTGAACCACATCTGCTAGTTTTGAGCTAGCACAGCTGGAAGTTCCTTAGCTTCTGTACTAAACTTTTTATATGGGTATGATTCTTAGTTGCCTATTCTGTCTGTATTTATGCAAATTACAGTGTTATTTATAAGCAAGTAAATAATCATTTCTAAGACAACATCTGCACTACTGTCTGCTTGTTAGACAGCTGCAAAGTCAGATTGCTCTGAATGGAAGGCCATATAGTGCATGGATCAGACCATAGCTTGAAATAAATTGCAATCATTTGTGTGCTTATGGATCTCAATCTTAATTTGAGACATTTCTTTATTAGTGATTGGTTTTAGGGATGCCTTTTATTTCAAAGCCTTTTTAAATCTTCCAAATAAAATTTGATGGATGAAAACTAAAGGAAGATGTAAACCTTAATTCTGGACTCCCAAGTCACTTACAAAGTATGTAACCTTGTGACTACGTAATTTAACCTCTTAATTCACCTTTCCTCATCTGTGAAGTCGAAATAATAGTGCCAATCTCATTGGAATATCCTGAGGATTAAATGAGAAATGTACATAAACACACTTTATTACCTGATAGGCAATGTATGCAATAATTACTGCTTCTCTTTCTTTACCTTTCTCTTTTTCCTTTCAAAGCATAAACTGTCTTTTCTTTCAACCACCAAAAATGTTAGAAAATGAGTTATAGGAAGAGTCTGGAGACAGAAAGAGGAAATCCTAAGCTATGCCTAGAACTACTAGAATTAATTAGTATTTAAACGTACAATGCTTTCTTTGGAGAAACAATACAAATCTTTAAAAAAGAAACAAACTGGAGATAGCAGGTGTATCATTTCAATATCTAAACGCCTTGAAGGTAAGAGGATGGAGCCAAGAATAAATCATTTTGAAAGCCATTTATGTAATGAATATAATGTTGTGAAGTAGTGTACCGTCTATCTGAAGACTCCGTCAGACACTGAAACACAATTTAGGGATTATATTGATTTTAGCCTTATCTCTAGCATTAATATTTCTACTAACTGAACAAGTTCACAAGCAGGCTTATAATGATAAATTGGATTAAAGAAGAGTTTATAATAAAAGTTACCTCAGTTTAGTATCTATGCTGTTTAATGAGATTGATCTTATCTAATCCATCTCCTCTATTCACTCTTTGCATGACCACTAGCCAATTATAGTAAAATTGTTTCCACTTGTTTTTCTAAATACCTTATTGGTGATTCCCCTGTCAGTTGTGGTCTTACATCTATCCTACTTATTAACTTTTTTATCTCTAGTCAGTGCTGACCTCTATTCATTGGAGGCAACATCTGTGAACTGAAAAGCAAAACAGTTCTGTTCCTACCTTTACTCTACCACCAGTTAGTCATATAATATAGAAATAAATTGTTCTTCAAGCCTTAATTCCCTTTTTTGCTGAACCCTTATATAATAATGGAGTTGGATTAGTTGGATTAATTGTAAAAAAGAAAAAACAAAAACAAACAAATGGACCAAAGTTCAGGACACTTAAAGTCTAGCTCTGTGTTGACCTTAGGCAATGCAATCAACCCTGTTAGGCCTCAGTTCCCTCCTTTGTAAACTTCTAGATCTCCTAGTTTCGTGTAACTTCATGTTCCACGTATGATCTTAGGGGTCATTTAGTCAACTCTTGCTTTGCTCATAAGGAAATTCAAAAAACTTATGTCCTGCCCAACGTCCCAGCAATTGATTGAAGAGCAGCAGACCATGTCTTCTGACCCCTGGGCTGAGCTCTTCTTCCCCTAACACCTGAAGCGTTTCCATCTAGATCATATAATTCTAATAAGCATCAAATGAAACATCATGGAGGCTTTTTTGACATCTAAGTATATAAATTTAAATTATTAAAAATAATAATTCAGTTGTCTATTTTAAATCACAGATTATGGTAAAATAGCCCTAAACATGGCTTACTACTATCCTCCCAATTTTAAAGCAAGAGATTCTGAATATATGCAGGGTGACATCTTTCACTTCTCATTTGCCTTCTCTTTCTATAGAAAAAGAGAGAAGGGTCAGGAAGGAAAGTCTCAGGGGACTCCAGTTAGCTAATGTGGCTGATGAGGCCCTAGAAATCAAGTATTTTTTAGTTTGTGACTTCCTAGCCAAGGAGACATTTTAATATTTGCTGGGCTATCAGACACAAAATATCTGGTTAATTCACTGAATCAATTGGACATAGGCACTCACAAACAGAAGCAAGCTGGAATTCTGGGTCTCCTTAGCCCGGTTCATTTTCTATGACATCACAACCAATCTGAGAAAAGAAAACTATCAAGTTGATGGAATAAAGAACACACTTAATGTGTGTCAGTGAATGTGTGATCCTCCAGAAAAAGTGACACAGTGAATGATGAGAAGAACTTCACGTCAATCAAGTACCATTTGGATAAAGAAGACTCAAATCTAAAACAAACTTTCAGGCATGAGACTCTCCGGAACAAATGCATATTGGACAGATTCTTATTTCAAGAGTATATGTTAATAAAAATTTGAAAAAAAAAATCTGGCTAGCCCATCAGGCTACCATGTTCTGTGTCATTGACTAAATTACTGCGAAGTTCTAACTTTTGTTACACTTGGCACCAATGGGTAGTGACACAGTTGAACCTCTTGTTTCTTTCCTTTTCCCTTTATACTAAAAAGCCTGGGTCTGTCTTGGGAGGGGACAGTTGGAAACAACAGAAAGGGCCATAACATTTCTTCAGGCTTCAGGGCAGGAGCTCTCTTTGCAAATGCAATATATCTCCAGATGAGCTTGTAGTAAGGCAGAGCCCCATGCTTACCTATAGATATTCTGAATCAGTCTGGGTTGGGGACCACCTACATTAGCTTTTCTACATTGTGAGACATGCTGCCCTTGGGATTGGGTATCATTACCTCGATCCTATGGCCAAGGGCCTGAAAAAAGTAAGTTATCTTTGACCGTGATGAATTGAAGAGCATTCTTGAGTAGCTTAAGATTTCTTTTTTATATATATATATATTTTTTATTGCATTTTAGGTTTGGGGGTACATGTGAAGAACATGCAAGATTGTTGCATAGGTAATGAAAACAGTATAAGGCAGAATGAATCTATTGAATCTTACTTTCACACAAGTATTTCTCACAGTTATTGGTAATGTACATTCCTAACAATTGAGCATTGGGTCTATGAGTGATCTATGGGAAACAGGAGGAAGGACCTGATGAGAAAAGGCAGTTTCCTAAATTTAAGGATTGCTCATCAATTGGTGTGCTTATTCTGGGTACTGGAATGCTGAGTAGACTTTTATCTTTAACAACAAAAAAATTATATGATTACAACAAAATAAAAGATCAAGAATAATCAAACCACACTCTGGGATAAGAATTGTATGCAGTTGCTAAGCAGAAAACAACAAAATGAAGATCTAAGTAAGGGACTGCAAATGAATTCAGTGGAATTCTGCGTAAACTTCCTGACCTCCTCCCTAAGGGAGTGGTAAAACCCCTCAGCAGCAGGGGCTATGGGGTGGTTTTAGTAACTGGGTCTGTGACTGTGTCATCTGCTGTCTTTGTTAATTGATCCACTTTCCTCCCTGTCTCACTGACCTTTTCCCATGCCAGTCCATGCTGCAATGCTTGTTTCCATGGATTCAATTTCCAAATATCACTTACAGAGGTTTCCTCAATTTCTCTTCCTGCAATTCCTCAATGGTTAGATTTTAATAAGAAATTGCTTATGAAATGAATTATTAAGGGTACTTGCTTTTGCTTATATACTATATAAAATTCTAGTTTTGGAAATTCTGGTTGATAATCTCTGTTCTGCCCTTTGTATCTCTATCAATTTGCAGCAGTGTTTTGGGAGAATAACATCACACCCTCTGTTTGATCCGTAAGAACTTGTACATTAAAACCTACCTGCATTTACTCCAATGTTAGTGGAATAACAACCTCACGGTCTTTCTTAAGAGACAACTTCTCTGATTGTAGCAGCCTGAGGCTTTTCTATTTACTTCTATCCGATATCTGCTGTATAGGTGTAATACAGTTTTTGCAAGTGTTGTCCTAACTCAGTTTGGAGGTCCTGGCTTAAGGCTAGTCAGTTGTACTTCTTGAGAAGCTGACTAAATCCACAAGTCCAACCACCTCCCTTCTTGGTCTTTTCTAATTTGGGTTACTATCCATGAACTTCAGTCACTCCAGGGCCAGGTACCAGACAACCAGGGATAGCCCCTGTGCCCCAAAGCCTGCTAATAGTGTTCAAAGTAGCCAGTTCTAAACCTGCTTACCATGCCTTGTCTGTTTCTTTCCACAGAAACCACAATAAAAGTTTTTCTCCATGCTTCTGCTTATTGGTCAACTGCTGAGTGGCCCTGTATAGTGTTGTGTTCTCCCTAGGGAGCTGTGAATATAACAAGACCATAAAAACCCTGCCTTTCCTTTTTTGACCTGCATCCAGCCTCACCATAGCCTCCATACCTCACCCATGGCAAAATGGTCAAAACAATAATTCATGCATGTTCCAAGTTTTTCTCAAGATTGTATTTCTTTTCTGTAATTCTAATACTTACCAAATAAGAGAAGAAAAGGTAATGATACAATAGTAAACAAAATTAGCATGTTTTAACAGATCTTCAAAAGTTTTAAGAAAAATACCCAAAACAGTTTGATGTAAATACATGTGGGAACAGGCTATGTATGAGAGATTCCATTGGAATTCACTTGACATTATTCACTTGACATTTTTCGAATGGTTTGTTTCCACCGTCATCTTCCACACAATGACATTCCCATTAATGAAGGACTGCATACATGAAGGCAGTACCGTAAGATTATAATACTGCATTTTTATTGTCCCTTTCTGCTTAGATATGTTTAATTACATAAATACTTTCATTGTGTTGCCACTGCCTTACAGTATTCAATACAGTAACATGCTGCACAGGCTTGTTGCCTAGGAACCATAGGCTACACTATGTAGCGTCGGTGTGTTGTAGGCTGCACAATCTAGGTTTGCGTAAGTACACTCTTTATTTAGATGTCAATGAAATCACCTAAGGATGCCTTTTTCAGAATGTGTACCCATCATTAAGTGACACATGGCTGTATTTCATAATTTCTAGCATTTGAAGATTGATACTTCATGGCATTAAAGTTTATAAGCTTATTCAATATTAACTACTCTTTTGAAAAATCCAAAACAACATACAAAACATCTAAGCTTTCAGTAACTTCCAGAAAATGGAAAGTTAGTTTCATGTTAGCTGAAATTATCCAAGATTCCCAGCCTGGGAGCCTGTGGCTGTAATCTTGTAGGTTGTCTCTGACTTCTAATGAGTTCATTCCATCCCTAGTGCTTATTCAGTCCTTCAAGGGACTCAATTGTTTTTTCTAGTATATTATAATCTGAAGTAGGGGTGGACACACTTTTTTTGTAAATATCTTCAATGCCTTATCTACTCTCTGAACTTGTGAGTAAAAGAAACTTAGGGAAATTAAAAAGAAGAAAAAAGAAAACTGTAAGTAAAAGAAGGAATTGTGTTTGTTGCAATATATTTAAAATAGTGATAAATACTGCCTATAAAATAATGCAATATACCTAGCTATAAACTTCAGACATACATAAGAATGGTAGTTAATATTGAGTTATATTTACACTAATACTCAAAATTAAGAATTGAAATAGGTTCTGAGTTGGATGATCTAAGACGGTTGAAGAGAAACAGCTCTGGATTGCAGTTCCCAGTGAAAATGCCGAGGGTGAGCGATCACTGCATTTCCAAATGAATTTTTACTGCCCACAGACCAGGAGATTCCTGGGCAGAAAAGCGCCACAAGTCTCCAGCACAACAGCTGGCACAGTGGGTCTCCATGCAAAAACTCACACTAATCTGGGTGATATTTCAACTGGTGCCTGGAATGCCTGAGAGACAGAGTCGCCCATTCAACTGAAGAAAGGGGGCTGAAACAGGGAGTCAGGTAATCCGGCTTGGCCAGTCCCACCCCCCACAAAGACCAGCAAACTGAAACAGTCTGGACTGAGGGTTTCACAGCAAGTACAGCTGGACCCGGGACGGTCCAGCTTTGTTGAGGGAAGGGCATCCACCATTACCAAGGCAGTCCACCACTACAGAGGCAGTCTGCCATTACTGAAACAGTCTACCATTACTGAGACAGTCTGCCATTACCAAGTCAGTCTGCCATTACAGAGACAGTCCAGCATTACTAAGGCAGACTGCCATTACCAAGGCAGTTCTAACTATGCTTCTATAAACAAAACTGCAAGGAAGTTTACATAGCAGCTGGGCAGAGCGCACAGCAGCTCAGCAACACCTCTGCTGGCAGACTGTGACTAGGCTACCTCCTTGCTGGGCAGGGCATCTCTGAAAAAAGGCAGCAGCACATCAGGAACTTATAAATAAAGCCCCACCTTCCTGGAACAGAGCACCTAGGAAAAAAAAGGCAGTTATGATTTCCATTGCAGCAGACTTAAACGTACCTGCCCAGCAGCTCTGAATGGAACAACAGAGCTCACAGCTCAGCACTTGAGCTCCTATAAAGGACAGACTATCTCCTCAAGCAGCTCCCCGACCCCCATTTATCCAAAGAGACACCTCATAAAGGAGAGCTCAGGCTGACATCTGGCGGGTATCCTTCTGGAACAAAGATAAGAGAAGAAGAAACTAGCAGCAACTCTTACTGTTCTGCAGCTGCTGCAGGTGATCCCCAGGCAAGCAGGGTCTGGAGTGGACCTCCAGCAGTACTACAGCAGAGGGGCCTGACTGTTAGAAGGAAAACTAAAAAACAGAAAGAAATAACTTCATCATCAACAAAAAGGATGTCCGCTCAGAGACCCCATCTGAAAGTCACCAACTACAAAGACCACAAGTAGATTAAAAACACAAAGATGGGAAGAAACCAGCACAAAAAGGATGAAAACACCCAAAACTAGAATGCTTCTCCTCCTCCAAGAAATCACAATTCCTCACCAGGAAGGGAACAAGGCTGGATGGAGAATGAGTCTGAGGAATTGATAGAAACAGGCTTCAGAAGGTGGGTAATAACAAACTTTCTGAAACAACATGTTCTAACCCAATACAAATAAAGTAAGAATGTTGAAAAAAGGTTTGACAAAATGCTAATGAAAATAAATGGCTTAGAGAGGAATATAAATGAATTGATGGAGCTGAAAAACAATACAAGAACTTCGCAAAGCATACACAAGTTTCAACAGCTGAATTGATCAAGCAGAAGAAAGGATATTAGAGATTGAAGATCAACACAATGAGAAGGCAAGATTAGAGAAAAAAGTGTAAAAAGAAATGAACAAAGCCTCCAAGAAATATGGGATTATGTGAAAAGACCTAATCTACGTTTGATAGGTATGCCTGAATGTGACAGAGAGAATAAATCCAAGCTGGAAAACACTCTTCAGGATATTATCCAGGAGAACTTCCCAAACCTAGCAAGGCAGGCCAATATTCAAGTTCAGGAAATACAGAGAACACCACAAAGATATTCCTCAAGAAGAGAAACCCCAAGGCACATAATTGTCAGATTCACCAGGGTTGAAATGAAGGAAAAAATGCTAAGGACAGCAAGAGAGAAAGGCTGGGTTAACCACAAAGAGAAGCCCATCAGACTCACAGCAGATCTCTCAGCAGAAACCCTACAAGCCAGAAGAGAGTAGGGGCCAATATTCAATATCCTTAAAGAAAATAACTTTCAACCTAGAATTTCATGTCCAACCAAACTAAGCTTCATAAGCAAAGAAGTAAAATCCTTTATGAACAAGCAACTGCTCAGAGATTTCATCACCACCAGGCCTGCCTTACAAGAACTCCTGAAAGAAGCACTAAACAAAGAAAAGAAGCACTAAACAAAGAAAATAGAAATTTCATTTGACCCAGCAATCCTATTACTGGGTATATATCCAAAGGATTATAAATCATTTTATTATAAAGGCACATGCACACATATGTTCATTGTGGCACTGTTTACAATAGAAAAGACTTGGAACCAACTCTAAGGTCCATTGATGATCCACTGGACAGGGAAAATGTGGCACATATACACCATGGAATACTATGCAGCCATAAAAAACAATGAGTTCGTGTCCTTTGTAGGGACATGGATGAACCTGGAAACCATCATTCTCAGCAAACTGACACAAGAAAAGAAAATCAAACACTGTTCTCACTCATAGGTGGGTGTTGAACAATGAGAACACATGGACACAGGGAGGGGAGTGTCACATACTGAGGTCTGTTGGGGGGACTAGGGGAGGGACAGTGGGGGTTGGGGAGTTGGGGAGGGATAACATGGGGAGAAATGCCAGATATAGGTGATGGGGATGCAGGCAGCAAACCACACTGCCATGTATGTGCCTATGCAACAATCCTGCATGTTCTTCACATGTACCCCAGAACCTAAAGTGCAATACAATATATGTATTTAAAAAAAAAAAAAAGAATTGAAATATGTTCTTTAATTAATTTACCTCATTCCCTCTCTGTTCTTTCAGTGTTTTCCCAGGAGGTTTTATTCTATCTTTGTCTTTGCTTGGATATCTGGTAACTACTGTGTAATTTTCTGAACAAATTCATGAGGGAAAAATAACGTCACCAAACGTACTATGGATCAATATTTCAGAGTATAGTTAAGAAAAACCTATCCCCAACAGAAAACACACTACTCTGAAATCTTATGTAATACAATTCATCATTTAGAACTACTTTAAATAAAACACTTTTGAAATTTAAGACAAATCTTATCACTGTGGTCTTATGAACACCTGATGAACAATTCATCAATAATTAATCTAAAAAAAATTCCCAGTTGATGAATTCAAACTAAATTTTTCTCTTAGTTCACTGTAGAAATGGGTATTTCCTACTGTTATTGTACATTCCTGAATATGCATAAAAGGATACTGATGAAAATTACATGACTTGCTTTGATAGCTCAACAATACTGAATGGTGGTAACTGGGCTAAACTTTTTATGCCTGGATTCATTCAATGAAGTATTTCCTGTGCATATAAAATAAGTTTCAGTTTCCAAATACCATATATATACTACACAGCTCATAACTCAAGAATATCATTTTAAATAATGGTTCACATTTTTAAGAGCAAAAAAGGCTATTAATAGAAGTGGAATATTTAATTTTTAATTTTTAAGAAACAAATATTTGATATATACCAAAGAATATATTTAACATATATGTAAGCTATGGGGTATGATCAGTGGATTTAACGACCAACTTTTATACTTTACTTGACTCTTAACAGGTTCATCAATGGATCTCTCTTGCATATTTCCTGTTTGGTTCATGAATGGGGATTCTACTGGAACTAGGTCCCCAAGAAGTAGCTCGCTCTCCTTGTGTCTCTTCTCTGGCCTTCAATCACTGCTTTCATCATCCGTCTGAGAGCCAGCCCTCTTTGTTTCAAGGAACAGAAATCAAGTTCCAGGAAATAGAAGATGCCCACACAACCATATCTGGACATTCCACAATTCCTGTGATTGCATGTTAATGGTCCAGTTGCATGTGTAGACCAGTTCCTACCTATGTGATTCTGATTGACCCAGTTTTATTAGTCTACTGTTGGATCAAACTATCATTTCCAGAGACATAGGGTCACAGGGTATAAATGTGGCCGCTGAGGCCAGACCTGGGGATTGAAGGAAGCTGTCAGAGGAGATGCACAGTTAACTGCGTACACAGTCTAAAGTTGTCCACAATGAAATATCCATTTTCCACTTCCTAGTGTTTTGCCTGTAGGAATCATTTCTAGGTGAAGAATAGGAATTTCTAGCTTTCATTCAGGTAATAGCTCTTAAGTAGATACTACATGTGGGTGTTAGAAATACCGGATATTTTGCTTCAGACCTGGATTTTTTGAGAGAAAGCAGACTATCCATTTCTCAGTTGTACAAAGTGCCTGATAGTTAAGCACCATCTGATTATTGATCATCTCTTTCCAAAACCAATTTCTGTAGGGTGAACTGGATTTTCTCTAGTTTTCTAGCTTGCTCTTTGAGCATTTGTCCTAAAAGTTGAAGGCTGCAGCGAAGAAACTGGCTGGGTTCTATATACCTGGATACTATGTTTTGATATATTTAAATACTGGGAGGAAAACATTTTGTTTCAAATCATCAAGAAAAATTCCAGTGCACTAATCTGTATCTTTATCTGAAGTATAGCCAAATATATATAGTGGTTATGTCATAAATATTCTATATACAGAGAAATGAATTTTTATTTTTTCAGAGAATTTTGGAGTAGATTGGTAAGCAAGAGTAAGGGATCAATTTATTTTCCAGAAGAAATTGGCTGAAGCTACCTAGCATTACCTTGTGAACCCCACCTCCAGGGAGTTGGGGAATGTAGCAGACCGGGTAACAAGAGTTATTCTATAGTAATTTGCCGTTACTTTTAATGACAAAAACCACAATTACTTTCTCACCAACCTAATACTTTTTACTTAACATACGGGGGAACTGGTGATTTCTGTGTCATTATCACCACCTCACATAGCACTGTAGGAGAGCATACTTGCTCAGATCTTGGACTCTGCATCACTCAGAGTTGTGCTGGAATGCGTCTTGCCTCCGTCTGTTTCTATGTATTTATTTATGCTTTAAGTTCTGGGGTACATGTTCAGAACGTGCAGATTTGTTACATAGCTTTACACGTGCCGTGGTTGTTTGCTGCATCCATCCCCCTACCATCTGTATTAGGCATTTCTCCTAATGCTATCCCTCCCTAAACCCCACCCTCTGTTATCCCTCCTCAGCCCCCAACCCAGACAGGCCCCAGTGTGTGATGTTCCCCTCCCTGTGTCAATGTGCTCTCATTGTTCGACACCCACTTATGAGTGAGAACATGCAGTATTCGATTTTCTGTCCTTGTGTCAGTTTGCTGAGAATGATGTTTCCAGCTTCATCTATGTCCCTGCAAAAGACATGAACTCATCCTTTTCTACGGCTGCATAGTATTCCACGGTGTATGTGTGCCACATTTCTATTTGTGTGTGATGATCAGTAACTCAAGCTCTTTTAATTTAGTTGTCTCCATCTAAAATAATGTAATAGGCTTACCCTGGGATCACATTAATGTTGGAAAAGGACTTAGTACAGGATCTAGGATCCGATTAACACTCAACAGGAATGACTAACATTTACTGAGTGCTTACAGTATGCCAAATAGAACACTATGTACTTAACATACACACTGAATCTTCATGATGATCCCATAAAGAGGTGCTACTTCACAGATTAGGAAATTGAGGTAGAAAAGGTTCAGAACCTTGCTTAGGGCAACAGTGACAAAGTGAGGTAATGTGGCTAACGTCTGTGATCTTAACACTCTGTCATGATGCTTTCTCAATGAATGATAGTTATTATTCTCAATGTCATTGTTTTATTGCTGTTGCTGCTGTTACTTGGAAATTAGAAAATTCTACACTCACACTGAAGTACCATTCACTAATTTGGGAAAGAGTTCTCACTCTACCAAAGGGACAACCAAGTGTGATATATCTGGAAAAGGGTATTTGGTGACATTAGTGTGTATGTAAAGGATATTCTATATAAGCACAGATCTTATTTTCCTCAAGCCCTCAAGCTGCTTCCAAAATACCCAAACCTTCTATACTGTCTTTGGCTACTCAAAGTCCCAAAGTTGTCTGTCTGCCCCAACTTCCTCTTGGTCCTTAATTACTTCCAGTTTCTGTCCATCAACAATACTCCTAAATCCCTTAGTGACACACATTTCAACCACGTGCTAGAATGAAATACAGCTAGTTAACTAGTTAGCTCCAAAAGGTAGGTTATCTGAAAGGTTCCCAAAGAAATATTTTGAAATAAGAGTGTATTATCAGAAATAAAGTTATAATCTCAGACACTATGTTAAAGTTTAGATGAATTTCAAGTAGTGTAGGAGTTGGGGTAGGAAGAGGGCTTTGAAAGGAGGGGAGATGATTTTCTAACAGTTAAAATCACATTTAATATTTTATCCTGTTATTAGGCTACCCTGATTATAAAATTATTCCTAGAGAATGAGATAACCTCTGGATCATGCGTTGTACTCTCCTCAAAATTATTTTGAGTAGTTGTCATTTGACCAGCTGAAGGGGTACATTTGGCTATTCTCATTGAATCCTTGTTTCCAAGTTAGCTCTTTTCAGTAAGACCTAATACCATCAACTCTTATTAAGAAGAAGGGTAGGGCATATGAGCTGTCACTAGCCTCTCAATTAAAGTTAGTTTACAGGAAATATGGATCTGAATAATAACATGACCAGGAGAAAGCTTGATTAAATCATACCATAGACTTTGCTTTGGGTAAGGAGTCAATTTTGATAAACAGATGAAAGCAGTGTGTTTATGTAAAAAGTGCTTTTGTTAAAAAATCATATTTCCTATCTTAGCATTGTGGTGTGTTAAGATATATACAATCACAGACTTACATTAAATATAGACACACTTTTATGAACCAGTGCTAATAAGTAACCTAAGGACCCTGATACTCAATGCTTATGAGAATTTGTTAGACAGCGGCTGCCAGAGTTGATATTAAACATATTTTTTCTAACAAGTGGGGTTCAGAGAACTGAGCCCAATCCTGGGAAAACAAAGGTCAGGCTCTTTTCAGGATACCTTGTGGACTACAGGCCAGCTTGTTTTGCTGTTGCTCATAGCTCCTCTTGCTGTTCTACGCTTGGGACATTTGCTCAGCTTGTGTATATGCTTCAGCTCACTACTTTATGTCTGTCTGTCTGTCTGTCTGTCTGTCTGTCTATCTATCTATCTATCTATCTAAGATGGAGTCTCGCTCTGTCACCAGGCTGGAAGGCAGTGGCACCATCTCGGCTCACTGCAACCTCCGCCTCCTGGGTTCAAGTGATTCCCCTGCCTCAGCCTCCCGAGTAGCTGGGATTACAGGTGCATGCCACCATGCCCAGCTAATTTTTTTTTTTATTTTTAGTAGAGATGAGGTTTCACTATTTTGGCCAGGCTGGTCTTGAACTCCTGACCTCATGATCCACCCTCCTCAGCCTCTCAAAGTGCTGGGATTACAGGTGTGAGCCACTGCACCCAGCCCTTCACGTCCATGTGTGTCTTCATTTCTTGCCACATCCCATCTGCTTCTTTTTCTTACAAGAACACTATACTATTTGTAATTTCAAGAAGACATAATTTTTCTTTCCTTTTTCTCTCAATGTACTTACTGCCAGGCCTGACCCCTAACTCCTGCAGCTTTAATAAGGGCAATAAGTGGCCTTTTGAGCTATGTCAGTCCTATCCATCTTATAAGATTAACTTCAGTTGCCATACCTCTAGGAAGCCTCACCTTATTTCTTGCAAGTATGCTAAAAATAGTCACGTCTATCCATTAAATAATAAAGTGGATTATTACTTTAATATATCATCTACATCATGTACCATCTAGAAATTATAAAAAGAATGACATAAAATTTGATAGAAATAGAATTTGTGTTTTCTTCCCCCGCCCCACTAGATTATCATGTGCACGTCACTTGGGAGACCACTGATCTAAGCAGTTCTCAGATTTAAAAAGGGTAAATTCTGTAAGGTGATGGATATATTAATTAGCTCCATTGTGGTAATAATTTCATAATATATATCTATATCAAAACACATTGTATACCACGGATATGTATAATTGTTGTCAATTATACCTCAAGCTAAAAAAAATTGGAAACACAGACACACACACACACACGAATCAGCAGGAGCTCGTTGTGAAAATGCGAATTCCCAGGTTTTCCCTCAGACACTGTCTTCATGGGGATAAGATGGGGCCAGGAATTTGTAATTTTGAGATACTCCTTGGGTGATTCTGAAACAGAAGCTTCAGAGATCACATTTTGAGAAACACTGTTCTAAAGAAAAGAAGGCATTTGAAACCACTCCTTATTAAAATAGGATTTCATTCCAGGATTCTTCTTTTAGCAGGAATCTTGTAGAAGAAATCACATGAGCAGATGCGTATCAGTTATGTATTGCTGTGTAACAAACCATAACAAAACCTGGTGGCTTAAAATAAAACCCATCTTATTTGCTTGTGATTCTGTGGGTCAACACACTGAGCTGGTCCCAGTGGGGTTGTTCCGCTGACCTTGTTGGGGGTCACTTATTGCAGCTGCAGTAGCTATCAGGAAGGCTGAGAGCAGGTGTTCTAGGGATCCTGAGCTGTGTTGTTTGCTTTCTGTTCCATGTGTCTCATCTTCCAGTAGGCTGGGCTGGACTTCTTCACATTTGTGGTTTCAGGGCAGCAAGAAAGGACAAGACCCTCCACACAGGCACCTTTCGAGCCTCTGCTTGCATCATGTTTGCTCGTGTCTCATTTGCCAAAGCAAGTCACATGGCTAAACTCAGTCAACAATGTGCAAGTTAATCCACCAGGGCATGAATGCATGCAGGTGTGCATCGCTGGGAGCCTCATTTGTATGTAGACCACTCACAACAAAAGATAACATAACTTTTTAAATTAAATACAAATCAAATCTATAGTACAGTCATCCCTTGGTATGTACAAAGAATTGTTTCCGGCCGGGCGTGGTGGCTCATGCTTGTAATCCAAGCACTTTGGGAGGCAGATGCAGGTGGATTACCCGAGGTCAAGAGTTAGAGACCAGCCTGACCAACATGGTGAAACCCCATCTCTATTAAAAATGAATTAGCCAGGCGTGGTGGTGGGCACCTGTAATTCTAGCTGCTTGGGAGGTTGAGACAGGAGAATTGCTTGAACCATGGAGGCAGAGGTTGCAGTGAGCCAAGATTAGACCACTGCACTACAGCCTAGGCAACAGAGCAAGACACTATCTCAAAAAAACAAAAAAACAAAAATAAACAAAAACAAAAAGAATTGTTTCCAAGATCCACCACAGATACCAAAATCCAAAAACGCCCAAGTCCTGTGGTCTGCGGATCTTGAAGACATGAAAAGTCTGCCCTTCATTTCTGTGGGTTCTGTATCCACAAATACTGTATTTTCATTGATGGTTGGTTGAATCTGTGGATGTGGAGCCCACGGATATGGAAGGCCAACTGTAATTTGGCTGACAGTACTTTACAAACAAATATTTTCTAGAAATAACTGAGGAGACCTGAATATTATACTCCTAGATGCTTCAAATACACATTATAGAGATGGCAAAAAAAAATTTATGTCTTAGGTGAGGAAACTCTTCTGCTTTATAATTTAACTAGAGATGTAATACAAGAGTTATCCCCTCTTCAAATTCTGCTCAATAGCAGCTTTTAGGCTTTCTTGGAGAGGAAGTCTGATGACTGCTGGGTCAGTTGATAACAAGCACTAAAGACCGATGAAATGGTATATCACCTTCTATGTGTGGAGTTGGCCAAGCAGGGAACCTAGGTGAAGAGGTACTAAGAGGAGAGTGAAATATCATGTGACACAGGCTTTTAAGCATGTTTGAGCAGATGCTATATTTGTCAGAGGTATGAAGGTTTGTGTTCATTAGTTGGTAACACCTTAGGATTTGTAAAACTAAAAAACTACAAGGCAAAATCAAGAGGTAAAGCATAAATGGACTGTAGAGTAACATAAGATAAATTTAAGTCATGTTAGCCAGTATAGGAAAGCATTAGGTATTTTTTCATCCATGTGTGTCTATTTCATCTAGAAAGCTAAACGGAACATCTGTTGGGTCAATTAATCAATACTTATTTCATAAGTATCTCTTGCATGTGTAAAGTACTGATTGTGTTAAGTATGATATTCAAACATATGAAAAAGCTGAAATTTCAGTCACAAGGCAAACAATCTCAATTCTTGCTTTTAAAATTATTAACAGGGAAAAATGGTTACATTAGGAATTTGTGGGAACTGTTTATTTAATTTTGGCTTTGAATTTTATACTTTATATTTTACCTTTTTGTGTATTTGGATAATTTTGAACTCCAGGGTCACAGTTTTCTCAGTCTCTGTTCATGGTTCTGGGTTAACAGTATTTGGTAAGAGAAAAGAAAATCTTTGTTTATATCAAACACGTGTGTTTAAATTAACTGTCTAAACACTAAAGCTGTTTCTGTTCTAAAGGGCTATTTTTTTTTTTAACTTTCCATATCTCCCTCTGTTTCATAAGCCCTTGTTAAGTACAAAGTGTCCAGTATAAAATGAAAGACATCTTGGTCACTAAATAATTTATTTGATCCGTATAGACAGCTGGACCAGAACATCTCACCTCAGAGGAACACTATTTTGCCACTTTTATGTGGTGAGAACATGAATTCAAAGCTCAGTTTGGTACTGTAGAAATCATTCCCACAAAGCCAAGAAACAGGGCACTCAAAGCAAACACCAGATGAAGGGGTTATTGCCTCAGAGTTAATGGGCCTCGTTCCAAGGTAAATGCTTTCCTTTCGTGGAGCTCAAATACAAACCTCAGTCACTGCTTCCCTTCATTCCTCACTTCCTGCCTTACCTGCTTCTCTTTTCTACTGAAATCCATTTCACTGTGGTGATCCAGAGCAGGAATGGGTGCAATGTATACATGTCCAATTGAGGCTGAGTACTGCTTCTGCAACATACCTTGATTGAGGGCCTACAATATGCCAGGCATATTTTTAGATACTGAGGATACAGCTATGGAACATCACAAGGTCCTTGGCCTTAACGGGCTCACATTATCTTGAGAGAGACCGTGTACAATTCTGTAGATTGGTGAATGCTTTTCATCAAATAGAAACCAGACTTAGGGGACAATGTGATGGTGGTTATTATTTCAGCTACATGGCTAGGGAATATCTGAGGAGATGATATTTTGGCGTAAATATGAATAAAATGAGAGACAAAGTCATTTGTAAATTGAGGAGAGGGGAATTCCAGGCCAGGGAAACAGCAAGAGCCTAAGCCTGGGATGTAAGTTTGCTTCCGTGGAGTGGAGTGGAGTGGAGTGGAGTGGAGTGGAGTGAAGTGTGGTAGCCAAGAATCAGATCACATGAAGTCTTGGAGGCTGTGGTAGAGAATTTAGATCTGATTCTAAATGAAGAACACATGATCAGATTTACATTTTAGCAATTTCACTTAAGACGCCCACTTTAGCTAATAATAACACAGATCCAATTTATTGAACAATTCCTTCATGGCTGCCATTGTTTAGTTTTACATATTATTTTCTGTAATCTTTGCAACAACCCTATTAGGAGATAGTCTTGTCTTTTAGATGGGAAAATAGAAGAGCAAGAGATTTAATAAACGATTTGTCTCTGCTAATAACTGATTCAGCTGGGATTCAAGCCCAGGGCTATCTGGCTCTAAAGCCCACACTCATTTCACCACAGTGCTGTTTCTTCTACATAAGGAATCCTACAGAGACGAAGCATCCAAGGAAACCAAGGATGACTTGGGTATTGATTGGTGTATTGATGTCAGTAGGATGAAAGGATTCTAGATTTCTAAGCCTGAGTCTTCTATACTAACCTTGAGCTGAATGTTAACATGGAAAAAAATCAACTTCTGCCTTATTTTGAAGGTCTCTATAACAGCTGCTGAATCTAGACTCTAAATAATACAGAGCTCTAATACTTGAGAACAAAGCTTCCATTTTATATAACTCCCATTTACCACCCATGATTATCATATACTGTTCTTTACGTTATAGGTGTTTAAGTTTTCTAAAACATGTATTTCAAAGCATATTTTCAAAATATTCATTTTTGTTTTTGTCAAAGTCATATATATACATAGATTTAACAGTGCTGTAAGGCTTATCATAAAACAGTGGTCTTCTGCCACCATCTTTTCACCAACTTGCACCCAATTGCATTCCCAATTCCAAAGGCAAATTCTTCTAATTCTTTCTATTGTTTTTCTCTGACTTTTATCTCTATGTTTCAAATAATGTGCTTACACTGCTACTTTTTTATTCTTCCATTGAAAGGTAGGATTCAGTTCTTTTATAACACTCCCAAAACACACACACACATGTATACACAACACACAGACATCTTTCTTCTCATCTCCTCAGTGTGTTTTCTATTACTATTGTGTTTTAAATCAATATTCAAGGTTTACATTATTTTATAAATTATATTGTTTTATAGTCATATTATGGTTGTCCATTCCAAATACATCCAAAACTCGATCTACTTCTTACTCCAAGTTATCTTCATTTTCCAAATTTTTGCAGTAGCCTATTAACTGGTCTGTCTGCTTCTGCCCTTTTCTACCTACTAAAAATTTGCAGCACACCAGTCAGAGTGAGCTCCAAAACTCTTGTATCAGATCTGGGCAGTCCTGCTCAAAGCCCTCCAATAGCTTCCCACTCCTTACAAGAGCCAGGGTCTTTCAATAACAGTTAAGTTTTCAGATGGAGCACCACCTGCCACCATCCACCTCTCCAACCTCACATCATCTTCTGTTACTCTCACTAATCTTTTTTCAGCCATGCTGGTCCCCATGATGGTCCCCCAAAATTCCAACTCTGTTGCCCCATCAAGACCTTTTTTTTTCCTTGAAGACTCCTCTTTCAAATTTCCCATTGTTCAATCACTCACATCCTTAAAAGCTCTGTGCAAATGTACATTTTACATAAAAAATACCTCCTTCCCATGGCAAGCCTTTTCCCCTCTTGCTTTATTTTTCTCCGATTTACTTGATATGTATTTATTGTCTGTATGCACACACTCTAATAAGTACTGATTACATAGCTGGTGAGTGAATAAGTTGCTCACATTTGGGTCACATAGTATACTACTGTTCATCTGTTATGCAACTGTTCGACTGCCTTGGTGTTAATACCACTTTTGTTTGTTAGATTGTTTGGTTTTCTAAATATTTAGTCCGTTTAGGCTAAATTATGCTGCAGTAACAAATAACCCCCAAGTCCCAGAAGCTTATAACAACAAAGGCTCATTTCTCGCTGTGTTATTTTCCATGTCAAAATGGCTGCTGGTCTCTTTCCAGTTCTCCTTTCCTAGGGGTAAAGGAGCAGTATTTATCTAGGACCTGCTGGACTCCTGACAGGGAGAAAAAAATGAATGAAAGAATTCTGCCATGGCTTTTCAAACTTCCATACAGAAGTGGCTGTGCTACTTTTGCTCGCATTGCTTTGGTCATTCTGGGCATCAATAATTCAGAAAATGTGCTCTTCTTATAGAGTATTATGGAGATGCAGCAATCTTTTAGAACAAATAACACTGTCTACCACAGTATCACAACTTCTCTCCCAAACTTTCTCACATAATGACAACTTGCTTTTAAACAGGATTAAATACAGCAGGTAATTTTCTTCTGGAGACATCCTTCCTGGAGCATCTGGCCTCCAATGCAGGCTGTTGGCTTCTAGTTCTGCTACTCACATGTCATCCTAATACATCCTGGGTGTTTTCTTTCCCTTTCCTGCACTTGATCCCCTAACCCCTAGTCTTTCACCTTTTTGGTGTCCTCTGTAGACTTGTGGATCACATCCTTCAGTTGCTTTCTGAGAAAAAAAAAATTCCTCCACAGCAGTAAATTTTAGAGGACTTTTGATTTTTGTTAATGTCTTTATCTTCAGACTTGGTTGATCATAGTTCTAGATTATAAGTCATGTTACCTAAAAATATTATGTAAGAATTGTAAATTTCAGGCTAGAAATAATTTTGCCAGTTTTGAAGACATTACTTCGTTTACTTTTAGTATTCAGGGTCAAACACCTGAGGTCATTCTGATACTAAACTTTTGAATGTTTTCCTCTCATCTCATCCCCAACAAGCTTTTAGGATTTTTTCCTTTATCATTAGTGTTTGGGAATTTCGTGTTAATGTACTATAATCATCAGGTTTGTTCAGGAATGTAGAATCAAGTATTCTGTATCTTCTAATATTTCTAGATTATTTCAAGGAGGAAGGGGTTTAACAGAGTGAGTTATAAGCTTACAAAACTTTGGAAAATTAAGGAGTGAAAGTGGGTAAGTATAGGTCCCCCAGGAAGGTGGTGATTATGAATCTCAGCTTTCTACAACAACAAAGAGTATGGTTTTCAAGAAGAATCCAAAACTGTGGGGAAAACTCCATTTCTGCCAATACCTGTGAGCCTCTCCAGAGCCACTGCCTAAGAATAATAGTTTTCTTTTCTTTTCTGCCTTCCAAATCTCTAATGAGTGCTTTTCACTGGTAAAACTTAACTGAAATTCTGAGATAAGGAAGTATGGGAAATATAGTTTCCAGGCTTTATGCCCATGGAAAAGAACTTAGAAAGGTGAGGATGACGCTTTGTACAAGTTGCCTTGATTCAGTCCTTTGTTTATTCTGCTTGCACTTGGTGAGCTTTTATGATCTGGAAACCCAGGCCATAGGAAATTTTACTGACTTCCTTATTTGATAAGTTCTTCACTTATTTTTTCTTGGCTATATTTTTTAGGAAATCGTTATCAATCAATTGTTGAAAACTGGAGTGCTTCATTTTTGTCTTTCCCATGTATTTTTTACTTTATATTTTATTTTTAAAAAGTCATTTCTATTGAATTTCTTCAGTTTTCCCTGTATTGAATTTTTAAGTTTTCTGGCAATATGTATTAAATGTATATATTATATGTATATAATATATGAAGTAAATTTTAGAGGACCTTTGATTTTAGAGGACCTGGGTATATAACATATAATAAATTCTATATCTTAAATACAACTTAATATAATTATCTATAATTTAATTTTCAAAGGCAATTTATGTTCTTAGACTATTTTTGATGGCATTGACTTGTCTAATGGATACAATATTTTAAAATGTATTTAAGTATATTTATTATAGCTTAAAATAGAACTTTTTTCCCATGAATTATCTGTTTCCTTTTTGTAGGTGCTATTCACTGATATTTCCACATTTATGCTTTCTATATACATGGTAATAGGCTGCTTTGAGTTCCTGTGGTGTTGAATGGAATCATGTGACCACTTCAGGGCAATTGTAGTGACCAGAAAGGACATGTGTCACTTTCATTCCAGAGAATTTAACTGGTCATTCCAGCCTCTCCAGTTTTTTCCCTGTACTTGGTTGCTCTACCTATCCAGGCCACCGAGTTACTATGATGTACAGAGTATGCCTGGCAATCCATGATGAGCACATAGCAGGGAAGAAAAACCAGTCGTCATAATTTTATACTGCTGAAATTTCAAGATTTTTTTGCAGCATAAACTTGTCTATATTTAATAATTAAGACAGGAATTTCACTTTGTTTTGTTTTAGTCTTAATTCTCAGATTATAGAAATTTCTCAAATACCTGGTGATCCTTGGCTATTCTTTCAGGATATGAACGAGGTGGCTTAATGCAGTGCTTTTCAACCTCATCACTATTGATATTTTGGACCAAAATAAATAATTAAAACACTAACCAAGCATACAAACAAATGTTATGTGGCCTAAATATATTACTTTTCTCTGGGGTTTAATTTCATTTAAAATGGTCAGATTATTTCTAAGATTCTCTATAATTATGGAACTCCAATCAAGGATAACTTAAAGAGAGTACCATAAATATGTGATCAGTAAGTTATTTCCACCTATGAAATAGATTTCCTACCTCAGAAGATTAATATAAAGAACAAATAATACAATATAAATGACCCAGTGACTTGATAAATATGAAGTGCTGTCACTATTACATCTTCTATTGAGTTATTCTTACTAGAATTCTTCCTTTCTAGTAACTTCAAATATTAAGATTACAAATGACTTGATAGAGTTAAGATGTTTTAATAGCCTTAACTACAACATGTAAATAATACATAATTATTACTACAAATAGGAATTACAAAGCTGTTTTTAGATTTGTCACCCAAGTTTACAAGCACCTCTTCCAGAAAAATTATAAACATATGTTTTAACTGCAATTAACCTTGAAGGATAGACCCAGCCTATATTGCTCCCAAATGACAAGGGAATTGACTCAATACATTAATATTTGATAGTTTTCCACACTGACAAATCTAGCTTAAAATTCTACTCAATTTGCTGGGACTATTTGGAACAAAATAATAAAATAAAATTTTCCTTTATTTAGATGTGGAGAAAAAAAAATGAGCAGGAAAGGCATGAAAAAAGCAAAGATGATTGATATGATTTTTATTCATATATGGATAAATGGTCAAATGACAAATGGTCACCCAGTGATAGAAGAACTCCACACAATCTGCAATGTTCTGAAACCAAGCTCTCATTTCTGCTAAATACTCCTGTATTAGTCAAGATTCTCTAGAGGCACAGAACTAATAGGATAGATGTATATATAAAGGGAAATTTGTTAAGGAGTACTGACTCAGACGATTACAAGGTGAGACCCCACTATAGTCTGCAAGCTGAGGAGCAAAGAAGCCAGTCTGGGTCCCAAAGCTGAAGAACTTGGACTCTGATGTTCGAGGGCAGAAAGCATTCAGCCCAGGAGAAAGATGTAAGCCAGAAGACTAAACCAGTCTAGTCTTTCCATGTTCTTCTGTCTGCTTTTATTCTGGCCATGCTGGCAGCTGATTAGATTGTGCCCACCCAGGTTGAGGGTGGGTCTGCCTTTCCCAGTCCACTGACTCAAATGTTAATTTCCTTTAGAGCACCCTCACAGACATACTCAGGAACAATACTTTGCATCCTTCAATACAATCAAGCTGACACTCAATATTAACCATCACAACCACAAAACCAGACTCTGTCTGTGCTTGCCAAATCCTATCCTTTCCCTCTTGCCTTCTAGATCCATTTGTTTCTCTTTCTTTAATTTCTCTGTGCTCTTTCTCAGGTAAATCTCTTAAATTATCTCAAACTTCTCAATTCTCTTCCCTCATCCTACAGCTCCCAGTTTATTTATTATAGTTGCAGACATGTATGGAGAACAGTATGCTGCCTCTCAGACCCAAGTCTAAATTCACGGGACAGAGAATCTGTTTGACTCAACATGGGACAGGTATCTACCACTGGTCAGTCTCATCCCTATTTTCCAAGGGGCAAGAATCCAGCTTCTGGATTTTAACCTCCAAGTACTTGGTAGGGAACATGAGGGGAAAACAATTTACAGAGAAAGAGGACTATAAGAACACTTTAGAAAGCATTATCCATATCAAATGCAACCAGATAAAGTAGAAAATACAAAAGTTCACTGTAAACTTTCTAAATCAAATGCTATTTAGAAGGAAGATAATACTATTGTTCTAAATGAAGACATGACAAGAATAGCTGTTACTTTTAGGTCTCTGTCAATTACATTTCCAAAGATGGTAATTGATTCTTTCTACAAAAAATTGCTGTCAGAACAGTTCTTTATTGGCTTTGCTGAAAAATACTTAAGTAAAAATCATCAAGCTCTGTGTTGGGTTCATGGGAATTAATAACATTAAATCTTCCCTCAAGGAGTTTATGGTCCAATTAGAAATAATTATAGGTTAACAATAGGAGTACCAACGAAAGAGTGGCTACCTGTTCAACATGTATTTATTAGGCATCATTTATCCCTATGTAATACATATATATTTTATTAAATATATATCTCATATATATATAGTCTGTATATATACTTATATACATATATGTATAGTCTTTATATATACATATATACATGTATATATATGTATAGAGATTAAACTGTATATATAGAGTTTTATATATATGTATATATAGAGATTAAACTCTATATAGTTTTATAGAGAGAAAGAGAAAGAGAAAGAGTTTAATCTCCCACTAAAATATAAGGCTCATAAAGGCAATAAAGGCAGATAATTTTGTTCACTTTTATGCCATCAGTGCCTAGAACAGTGTCTGATACAAATTAGACAAAGACTTTTGATGCATGAATAGATGAGCTTGCACTGTGGTATGTGCTGGGGATATTATGAATGAAATGACAGGAATTTTGCCTTCAAGGAGCTTGCAATGTAACAAGGCAAAAAAAATTAAGCTAATAAGTGTACAAATATATAATTAAAGCAATGTGATATGAAAGAGAGTACAATTCTACCTGAGCTTGGGTAACAGCATATTCAGAAAGACACAGAGAGGAGAGGCAGCCTGAGCTGTCTTCAAAGATGACCAATAATTAATTACTCAGGCAAAGATAAAATTCCCCCTATCTGGGGAAATGGTTTTATCACAGAGAGGAAGCAGCATGTATAAAGGCTTAGGGTTTTAAATATCCTGGTAGGTTGAGAAAACTGTAAGACATTTGAGTTGGGGGAAGTAAACAAAGATGAAGTAGGTTGGTGCTAGAGAAACCACAAGTGGTCTAGGGAGGCTGGAATGGAAGGTGCTGAATTGGCAAGATCAGGTCAAGCCCAGCTTTAGGCTCTTTCCCAAAGGCAACGAAGTTTTAAGCAAGTGAGCTCTAGAAAGAGCACTTCATTTATATTTTTATGTAACATAAAAATAAAGGAACATTATATAAGCCAGATATGGAAAGCCTAAAATCTGAAAGTAGAGGAGGAATAGCAAGGATACTGGTTAGAAAAAATGGTTAGGATTGAATGTAGAAACACAGAGGGTTTAGATTTTTTGTAGAGGAAAATTTGCAGAATCTACTTGTGGAAAATAGTTAGTTTATAGCTACACTGGAAATACTCTACCTTTACCTTGGGGGAATCCTGAGTACTTGATTTATGACTCCTGCCCAAGAAAAAACGATGCTGTTTAAGGCATATGCTGTTTAAAATTTTAAGCTCCCCTGGTGACCCTCAGGGTCAGATTATTTACCAATGGCTTACAATTGGCATAACCTGTTCTGTTCATCTGACCATAAGAACATAGAACACCAAAGAGAACTCCTGCTTTGAGCTCTCCTGAAGCCTGGATTCTTTACAGAGATCCTGATGATTCAGTCTGGAGACAGAGTGTTATCAGATCCTTGCGTGACTAATGACACTGGGAACTTGCTCATGGGATGCCAGTTGGAAGCTTAATGATTCCGTGCTCTCTTTCTCTTGCAGCATTGTATCCACTGCCTTTGAATTCAAACTGTACATGACGATGCTCTGTGCACTGTGATGAGTTGTTTCAAATATCTGAACTAAGACATTTTTTTCAAACACTGACAGAGATGGATGCTTTTATAGTCTTTCCCATTTCTAATATTCTTTTATAATTTTAGAACTTAAAGCAAAGATAAGTCTATTAAAAATAAACCCTTTGAATTTTAATTGTTTTAAAAGTGAACTTTAAAAAACACAGTAAACAAACATAAATTCTAGAATTTCATAATTCACTTTGGCCCCTTAAATAAAACATATTACAGAACATATTTAAACCTAGAATATTTTTTTCTTCTCTGTTCTAGCACTAAAGCAGTATTTTTTGAGGCAACGAATCCTCCACAGTTTAAAGAAGTATAGGGTGGGTGGCTTTAGCAAATAATTTCTATTTTTGATAGCTATGTTTTTACTTTATAGACGTTAATTCATTTTAGGTGTGGCATAATGTCTGATAGGCTGTGGGTCCCTGTGTAATGCATAAACAATCCTGAGGAGTCAGAATTCAATTTGATATATATTCTTTTGAAAACAGAAAAAAAGAAATTAGGAGTTTTTGGAGGCTCTATACTCTGGTTTCACATAAATATCACCAGAGGATGTGTTCTAGAAACAGGGTCATCTAAGGCTCGGTCCCCAGAGTCTGAATCATTTGTTCATGGGTGTCATTGGGGTGTGTGTGTGTGTATATATACATATATATATATACATTTACATTTTTATTTTTTGAGATGGAGTCTCACTCTGTCACCAGGCTGGTGTGCAGTGGTGCAATCTCGGCTCACTGCAACCTCTGCCTCCTGGGTTCATGTAATTCTCCTGCCTCAGCCTCCTGAGTAGCTGGGACTACAGGAACACGCCACCATGCCCAGCTAAATTTTGTGTTTTTAGTAGAGATGAGGTTTCACCATGTTGGCCAGGATGGTCTTGATCTCGACTTTGTGATCTGCCAGGCTTGACCTCCCAAAGCACAGGAATTACAGGCATGAGCCACCACACCTGGCCTGTATTTTTCAAGTTCATCAATTACTTGATGTACAGCAAGGGTTGAGAAGTATGGAGCTAGAGGAGGTGACAATTCTGCTTTCCACTGGGCAGTTAGCTGCCTCACACCCTGTCTCTCCAGCAAGAGGTGACATGTGAGATGGCTGCTCCTTAGTCTGATGCTCCTGGGGTGACAAAAATAGGAGGACTAGCATGCTGCCTGTCTGACAGGAAATAAAGAGGTTTTCTTGACATGATTGTATTTTGAAACCATTTGAATCGATCCATTAGTCTTTTCCTCAACTTTTGTCTGATAGTCATACAATTCAAACTTACTTTAGCATTCTTAAAAATTACCTTACAATGGGAGTTTTCAAACTGTATTCTGTGGAACCCTGGAACTCCTGGTGGTGTCTCAGGGATCACTTTAGGAATGGGTAGGATAGGTAGAAGTCTAGCAGGAAGTCTGTGGGTCCCCTCCACTTCAACCACAGCAGCTAGGCTCTATACTCATGCGTGTGTTTATGTGTGATAGGTAGGTAGGTAGATAGGTAGACAGATTTTTTCCTTTGAAAAAAGGAGGCTTTTGAAACTGCAGAAAATATTTGAAAAGCATGGTGTTATAAACCAAATGTTTGTGTACCCCTACAATCCTTATGTTGAAATTACAACCTTCCATGTGATAATATTAGGAAGTGAGGACTTTGGGAGGTGATTAGGTTATGAGAGTAGAGGTCTTATTAAATGGGATTAGTCTATCATAGAAGAGAATCTCTCTTTTGCTCATTCTTTCTCTTCTCTGCTACGTGAGGATACAATGAAGAGATGGTTATCCGAAAACCAGGGAGTGGGCCCTCACCAGACACTGTGTCTGTAGGTACCTTTACCTTGGACTTCCCAGCCTCCAGAACTGTGAGAAATAAATGCTTTTTAAGTCATCAAGTCTACTGTAATTTCTTATAGCTGCCTGAACTAACACAATTGATTTCAGAATTATTGTAATAGGTCAATAAAGTCGTGCTCTCTAATAGCTGATAATTACTTGTCTTTTCAAAGACTCAAATATTTCACATACTAACTCTTCAGCTAGTGGTAGACAGAAAAAGGAGAAACACTTCTTTGTATAAATGTGCTAGCAAATAATTGCCCAAATCTTTTCTTTGTTAGAAAGATGGCCACTAATATCTTCTAGAAGAAAAAAATAAATCAATATCTATCTGTGGATGGATACATACATACATACACATACACACACACACACACACACACACCCAGAAAATATTAATGCTGGTTGGCTATAGGTATAAATATATGTATATTTATATATCAGAAAGTAGTAAAGTGTTTATGCAACAAAAGATTAAAAACACTCAATAAGAATAGTAATTACTAGTTCTGAAGAAAAACAGCAGCAGCTAAGAAAGAAAAACCTTTAGGATTACTAAAATTTTCACTGTAAAAAGAATGTTGAGGCCGGGCGCGGTGGCTCAGGTCTGTAATCCCAGCACTTTGGGAGGCCGAGGTGGGCGGATCACGAGGTCAAGAGATCGAGACCATCCTGGTCAACATGATGAAACCCTGTCTCTACTAAAAATACAAAAATTAGCTGGGCATGGTGGCACACGCCTGTAGTCCCAGCTACTCTGGAGGTTGAGGCAGGAGAATTGCTTGAACCCGGGCAGTGGAGGTTGTAGTGAGCCCCCACTGCACTCCAGCCTGGTGCCTGGTGACGGAGTGAGGCTCTGTTTCAAAAAAAAAAAAAAAAAAAAGAATGTTGAGTGCTGAATAGAGTAAAAAATAAAAATCATTTGTCACAGAGCTGGAGAGGAAATAAGTAAAAATGAGAACAAATAGCTGAAAGAGCTAGCAAGCCCCTACAGTGAGTGTTTGCACTGGGAGCTACTGATGGGTTGAGGAGATGGTCATGAGCCCGGCAAGGGGACTCTAGTGGGTTTCTTTGCCTCCAGTGGAAATAAGAAGGGAAAAATGGAAGTGGCAGGTGGTAAAGGGTACATTAAAGAAATATTAAACCAATGAGCTGGTTAAATAGTAGACAGGTCATATATAAGTGTATTTTAATGGATGGAAACGTACTAAAATGCTGAAAATTGCTGCCACCTCCTGGGCATTTTTTTTTACAACAGCATGTTGCCATGGTCACTTCTATTCTACGAAATAGACATTTCCATTAAATTAAATAACGAATAAACAGGGCTGATTTTGCAGAGCTTTTAGACAATGCTGATATTTAAAAAGAGAAAATTAATCTCTCCCAAGGTCAGGTAACAGATATCAGCTATTTTCAATAGAGCCAGTCAGGGAATAACACAATAAATGTCTCATTAATTACAGAAGGAAAACGAAACACACTTCAGAGCAGGTTTAAAAAGGTCCATACAGCTAAGGAAAGGTTGACAAGACTATGCAAATAATCTTGAAATAAATATTATTTACCAAAAAAATGAGGTTAGAAATAGTTGAAAATCTTAACAGCTAAGAAAAATCGCTGTCTGAAAATTTGATGTGGTTGTTTCTTGAAACTTCTTGTAATGTTTTACTGTAAAAAAAAAAAAAAAAAAGTCACCACCACAACAAAATATTCATGCATTTAAATATTCATGCTGTTGCTTACACTATTTCTTCAAACCTGTCTGTTAAAAATCATCTCCTACACTGAGTTATACAATTTATATTTCATCAAAATTTAGAACACAGAAGCTTTACTAAAGATTCTATTTTTTTGGCAATGATACATGAAGGCTTACGGTTTTTTCCTGTCTAATTGAAGAAGCCACATAAGGAGGTAAATCATCTGAAAAAAGCAAGGAAAGATTTTCTTCAAGAAAACCCAGCTGGCTGTACAGAGAAGGCTGGGAGCTAGCCAACAGACTAAAAGGCAGTTATTTAGCTGTGTGCTGGTGCTAATACAGAGAGAATTCTGCCAGCTGCCTCTTTAATATTTGCTGATTGTTAAATGTCAGGTAATAGATACACAAACACACACGCATGCACTTTTCCTCCAAATCATTTGATTCCATTATATACTTCCTCATATAGTAAATTATATTTTCTTCAAAGGAAACAAGAATTATTTCATTAAATTGCTACCATGCTAATTTCTCTTCATCTTTTATCCTTTCCTTTGAGATAGAGTCTTGCTCTCACTCTGTTGCCCAGACTGGAGTGCAGCGGTGTGATCTCAGCTCACTGCAACCTCTGCCTCCCAGGTTCAATCAATTCTCATGGCTTAGCCTCCTGAGTAGCTGGGACTACAGGCGTGTACCACCATGCCTGGCTAATTTTTTGTATTTTTAGTAGAGACGGGGTTTCACCATGTTAGCCAGGATGGTCTCCATCTCCTGATCTCAGATTATCCACCCACCTCAGCCTCCCAGAGTGCTGGGATTACAGGCATAAGCCACTGTGCCTTTCCTTTCTATTAAAGCATGCCATTGCAAATGCAAACTCACCCTCTTCTCCAAAATTCTTGGGGAAACATGCCCTCTGGAAGGAGAAAAGAGAGACAATTTTCTCTATACATTCTCATTGTTTTTAAATGGAGAAATCTTAAATAGGATGATGGGAAATACAATTTTCTTAATTTGTATTTTATGCTCAGTTTTATCTGAATTTTTCTAGCTACAAAGAATGAAAATAGTTTTAAATAAAATCTACTGATCACATTAGTCCCATGAAAACAATCCATTTGTAGATGTAGCGGTGTTTAGTTTGAATGTGTGCAAGATAAAGCGAGTGCGAAGGAAATTCTGTCCCTTTAGGGTTTTACATAAAGCCTATTTTTACCATTTTATTTTATAAATAAAAGGTCTATTTTATTAGGTTGATTCTGCAACGATTTTTAAAAATCATGAGGTAATCATCTATAATTCAACCAAATGGTTTAGAAATAGGTAATAGTTTTATGCAAATAATTGCAGTGAAACATTTTGTCATCCAATTATTTGCACAATTTGTGTGATAATTATCTTAATATTGTAAGCCTTACAATTTGAAGAATGAGAATGAAAATACAGGTATCTCTTCAACATGCAAATGCTGACTTCAAATCCCAGAAGTAGGATTGCTAAATCATATGGTAGGTGTATATATATATATAATATATATTATATAATATTTTATATATATAATATTTTATATATACAAAACATATATATTATATATATATTATTTTTGAGGAACCTCTACAGTTTTCTCTAATGGATTTACCAATGAATATTTCCAACAACAGCATACAAGGGTTCTATTTTTCTATATAGCTGCCAATAGTTTTGTCTTTTTTATAATACCCATTCTAATAGGTGTTAAGTGATAGCTCATTGTAGTTTTGATTTGCATTTCTCTGACATAAGTGATGTTCAACGTTTTTTTATATACCTGCTGGTCATTTGTTTGTTCTTCTTTTGGAAAATCTCTGCTTATGTCCTTTGATTTTCTAATTAGGTGATTTGCTTTCTTACTATTGAGTTGTGTTCCTTATATATTTGGGATATTGACCCCTTATCAGATATATTGTTGACAGATATTTTTCTCCCATTCTGTAGATTGTCTCTGCCTTCTATTAATTAAATTATATTTTTTATTTCAATTTTGGAGATTAAATGCTAGTTTGTAGGAAAGTAATTTTTTTTTCCGATGGCTTTAGGGTTACAAGTGTTTTTTGGTTGTATGTATGAATTGTCCAGTCTTTTTGATATAATGACTTGTTTTCCTGTGGGTAGATACCCACTAGTAAAATTGCTGGATCAAGTGGTATATCTCCTATGAGTTATTTGAGAAATCTATTTTCCATAGAGGTTGTATTAATATACATTCTCAACAGTGTCTAAGTGTTCTCTTTTTACCACATCTGCACCATCGATTGCTTTATGACTTTCAACTTTTTAATGATGACTATTCTGATTGAGGTAAGGTGGTATCTCATTGTGTTTTGTTTTTGTTTATTGAGACGGAGTCTCACTTTGTTGCCCAAGCTGGAGTGCAGTGGGACAAAGGAGAATCGCTTGAATTGGGTTCACACAATTCTCCTGCCTTAGGATAATTTTTATGTTTCTAGTAGAGATGGCATTTCACCATGTTGGCCAGACTGGTCTCAAACCTCTGACCTCAAGTGATCCGCCCATCTCTGCCTCCCAAAGTGGTGGGATTACATACATGAGCCACCACGCTGGACCTCATCGTGTTTTAAATTTGCATTCCCCTGGTGACTAGTGATGTTCAACTTTTTAACATGTTTATTGGCCATCTGTGTATCTTCATTTGAAAAATGTTCATGTCATTTGCCCACTTCTTAATGGGATTTTTTTTTCTTGCTGATTAGTTTGAGTACCTTGTAGATTCTGGATATTAGTTCATTGTCAGATGCATAGTTTGAGAGTAATTTTTCCCATTCTGTAGGTTGTTTATTTACTTTGTTGATTATTTCTTTTGCTTTTTAGTTTGATTAAGACCGATGTCTTTATTTTTGTTTTTGTTGCGTTTGCCTTTAGGGTCTAATTCATAAATTCTTTGCCTATGCCAATGTCCAGAAAAGTTTTTCCTAGGTTTTCTTCTACATTTTTTTGTGGTTTCACATCTTAAATGTAAGTCTTTAATCCATCTGGAGTTAATTTTTCTCCACGGTGTAAGATAGGGTTCCAGTTTTATTCTTCTAAGACAGTAGGTCTTAAATATTCTCTCTCACACACACACACACAGACACATCACATCAAATCACATCACATCTGGTAACAAAATGAAGTGATCAATGTTAATTATGGTACTTATAATATTATCCCATGGGGTGCTCTCCCTTGATATAGTGCTCTCCCCTTTTCCCTAGGGATGAGGTTTCCTGAGAGCCAAACAAGCCAAGTGCTTGTTTTATCTCTTCTGGATCTAGTCACCCAGAGCTACTGGAGCTACTGGACTCTGCTGCTACAACGGAGTATCTGCAAAGAGTCCCGTTATGTGATCCATTTTCAGATTTCTCAGCTGTGGATACTAGCACTTGCTCTGCTGGACGTAGCAGAGGAGTGAAGTGGACTCTATGAGGGTTCTTCGTTGTATTTTTGTTATGTGTACGGGTTTTGTATTGGTTGGCCTCCAGCCAAGAGGTGGCACTTCGAAAGTGCATCAGCTGTGGTAGTATAGGGAGGATCAGGCAGTGAGGTGGGGCCCTAGAACTCCCAAGAGATTATATGTTGTCTTTAGCTACCAAAACAGAGAAAGACCATCATGTGGGGGTGGGGTTAAGCCGGTCTGAGCTCAGACTCTCTTTGGGTTGGGGTCTGATTCCCAGGCCAATGGAATTATGTTCTGAGGTGGATTATGGCTGCCTCTGCTGCATTACACATGTGGGTCCTAGGGAAGTGGGGCAAAGCCAGCAGCCACAGGCCTCACCCAACTCCCATGCAGCCCACAGCCTCAAAGTCCAGTCTTACTTTCACAGTGCCCCTCAAGAGAACCAAGTTTATTTCCAGGCAGCTGGTGAGAATGACTGAGAACTTGCCCCAGGCTACGAGCCTCCCAGCTGAAAAAGCAAGCCAACTCACAGTTCCTCAGCTGTCCCAGAGCCTGCAGCTGCAATCCACCTTCATCAAAGGGTCTGTGGATTCTCTCAGCTTTGCTGCCATGTTCCTGCAGTAGTTTATGGAGCAAAAGTTCATGATGTGGGTCTCCACATGCTGATCTGTCCATCCAAGTGGGAGCTGCAAGTTAGTCCTGCCTCCTATCTGCCATTTTCCCTCCGATATCCTGGGGTACTTTTATTTTCATTTTTTGGAAACACAGCTTCGCTCTTGTTGCCCAGGCTCCAGTGCAATGGCACGTTCTCGGCTCACCGCAACCTGAGCCTGCCAGGTTCAAGCGATTCTCCTGCCTCAGCCTCCCACGTAGCTGGAATTACAGGCATGTACCACCACGCTTGGCTAATATTGTATTTTTAGTAGAGACGGGATTTCTCTATGTTGATCAGGCTTGTCTTGAACTGACCTCAGGTGATCTGTCCACCTCAGCTTCCCAAAGGGGTTTTTTGAATTGACTGTGCAACATTGCTGCTGCTACATGGACTATGAAGAGATGAAACTCTGGGAAAATATGTGCCCACTGATGGTAGAACCTCTCAGATATTATACATGGGGAGAAGGACGACAGTTAACACCAATATTGTGTCTTCCAAGAGGTTGGTGTTACCAATAGAGTGGATAATTTTGGAGGTTAGACCGGAGCTTAAAGTTGAAACACTTGAATTCCTGGCTGGGGAAATGGAATGTTAAGAAGCTATTGTAGGCCTGGCATGATGGCTCACGCCTGTTATCCCAGCACTGTAGGAGGCCAAGGCAGGCGGATCACCTGCGGTCAGAAGTTCAAGATCAGCCTGGCCAACATGGTGAAACCCGTCTCTACTAAAAAATACAAAAATTAGCCAGGTGTGGTAGCAGGCACCCGTAATCCCTACTACTTGGGAGGTGGTGACAGAGAGAATTGCTTGAACCCGGGAGGTGGAGGTTGCAGTGAGCCGGGATTGTGCCACTGCACTCCAACCTGGGCAACAAGCCAAACTCTGTCTCAGAAAAAAAAAAATAAGCTATTGTAATTGAAGAGCAATAGAAGCCTCAACCAGGCAGTGGCAGTGGAGGTTGAAAATAAAGAATAAATGAAATTAGGAAGGGCACTTGGTAGTTCAAATTTTATTGAGAGTTGGATTTAATCTTCAGTTCTGAAACTGTTGGTTGAAACCCCACAGGGGGAAAACGGAAAAAAAACACCTTGCGTTTAATAAATCTTCTTATTCACTAAATGACTCATTTAACCTAATGAATTACTTTAGGTAATGTGGCTAGAAGCAGGTACTCTACCATATTTGCCCCCTGATAACCTGCATCTCAATCTCTCTCGGCCACTCTTTCTTTGAAATCTTTTATTTTGCTATCACTGGTGAGATCTTTTGGGACAAGGATAGCAACAACAAATTGCAATGTAATTTGAACAAAGAGGGAAGAAAGAATTGGGTACTGAAATTTTATTTTTAGTTTCAATTTAGAGAAGGATTTGCTTTTTAAGATTTGGAAAGAGCAGATACTCTCACTCAAGCCCAATGAATTGTTGCTGATAGAACCAAAGCATTATTAACAGATTTGAGGGTCTAATTATCAAGTGATCTCTTTCACTTCTTAATAAGTGTGAAATATAATTCTATTATTAAGAGTTACCAGCAATGAAAGCATACAAGGATGTAAAATCTCATTTCCATAGCCTGTCAAAATCAAGAAAATAATACATATTGCAGTGCTGAAATACACTCAGAATCATAAGAGCACAAAAAGCTATTTAAGCAGAGTAGCTAGGACTCTCAAGGAACAGACCTCCTTCTGACTTTGCTGGAGCCTAGAGAAGCGACTACTCATTTGCATTCATTCTTCTAGTGTGCAGGGCACAGCAACAGAGCAGAAGACCAGAGAACAATTCATTACTAACAAAATAAGTTTCTTTCCCCAAAACTTTACCTTTCTCATATGAAGCCAACGAAAAACAAACACAGGATAAACACCACCGACCTCCAGATACATTTCATGAAGTAGTGCCATAGTAATAAAAAAAAAATGATTATTGGAATCTTAAGGCATAAGTTTCAGTCTCAATTTTGCCATTAAGTCATTGATACTCAAAATATTTGAACACTGGTAGGTCTCAGGCACATTAGAAACATGTTGGCTTCTGTGCTGTAATAGTGCAAAACTGAATGTCAAGTCTGCTTATAGGCCTGGAAAGTATTGGATTATGACATTTTGGGTACGATAATACTTCATTATGAGGGTTGTCCTGTGCATAATAGGACAGTTTAACCACATATCACATCTCTTGGCCTCTACCTATTAGATGTCAGTCTTTCTCTCTCTCTCTCTCTCACACACACACACACACACAAACGAGGGGGGGAGAGGGAGGAGGGAGAGAGAGCGAACGAGTGCGCATGCTCGCTGTGACTACAAAGTGCCTCTAGACATTGCCAACTATACCCGGAGGGGGCAAAATTTCCCCAGTTGTTTATTCAATGAATTGTTTTCCTTCCTCCTGTAATCTTTCTCATTCCCTTAAATCTGAGTACCTTTCTCCAAATTCAAAGTAGATTATAATCTTCTTAAAATTTTTAAATTGGTATTTATTTCATGGATATATAAATAAGGTAATTTAGATATTTCTGAAAATCTTTTGCTTTTTTTAAAATTTCAACTTTTTACTTTAGATTCAGAGAGTGCATATGCTGCTTTGCTACCAGGGTATACTGCACGGTGCTGAATTTTGTGGCATAATTGAATGCGTAATATTCCATGGTTTATATGTACCACAGTTTATTTATCCAATCCACTGTTGAAGGGCACTTAGGTTGATTCCATGTCTTTGCTCTTGTGAATAGTGCTGTGACAAACATATGACTGTATATGTGGTTTTGGTAGAATGATTTATTTTCTTTCGGGTATCAACCCAATTGACATTACTGGATTGAATGGTAGTTATATTTTTAATTCTTTGAGAAATCTCTAAACTGCTTTCTACAGTGACTGAACTAATTTACATTCTCACCAAATAGTGTAGAACGTATGCTCCAGGCCTCAACAGTGTATGTTATTTTTTGACTTTTTAATATTAATCATTCTGACTGGTGTAAGATAGTATCTTATTGTGGATTTGATTAGCATTTATCTGATAGCTAGTGATGGTGGGCATTTTTTCAAATGTTTGTTGGCCACTTGTATGGCTTCTTTTGAGATGTGTCTGTTCATGTCCTTTGCCTACTTCTTTTTTGTTCGTTTTCTGACAGAATCTTATCACTCTGTTACCCAGCCAGGAGTGCAGTGGCACAATCATGGCTCACTGGAGCCTCAATCACCCTGGGCTCAGATGATCCTCCCACCTGAGCCTCCCATGTAGCTGAGTCTATATATGCACATCACCGTATCTGGCTAAGTTTTAAAATGTTTTTGTAGAGATGGAGTTTTGTCATGTTGCCCAGGCTGGTCTTGAACTCCTGGGTTGAAGTGAGCCACCTCTCCTACCCTCCCAAAGTGTAGTGATTACAGGTGTGAGCCACTGTACCTGGCCTCTTTGACTACTTTTTAATGGGATTTTTTTTCTCATTAAGTTCATTATAGATTCTAGATATTAGACAATTCTTGAAATGCATAGTTTGTGAATACTTTCTCTCATTCTGTAGGTTGCCTGTTTATTCTGTTAATAGTTTCTTTTGTTGTGCAGAAGCTCTTTAGTTTATCCTACTCGTCAATTTTTGTTTTCATTGCAATTGCTTTTGAGGACTTAGTAATAAATTCTTTGCTAAGGCTGATGTTTAGAAGGGTATTTTGTAGGTTTTCTTCTAAAATTTTTATAGTTGCAGGCCTTATATTTAAGTCTTTAATCCATCTTGAGTTAATTTTTGTATATGATGACAGTTGTCCAGTTTCATTCTTTACATATGGATACTTATGCTGTAATGTTTAACAGTAGGTTTAAGTGACAAGGATTTTGCATAATATTTGTATTACTAGTGTAGGGAAGTTAGAACACTTAGTCCCAAATCAGAAAATTAAAATATTATATATATTCTTTCTTGAGCTTATGAGCAGGATGTCACTCTGAAGTTTAAAAAAATTATTGTTTGGAAAAATAATCATAAAGATATATTGCAATGTAATTATATTTGTTATGCTTTTTATTACTAATTTTAATATAGGAGAACATTGAGCTATAAAAAATAATTTTAAATCTTTTTGAAATTATTCTGATAGTTAAGCAAGGAAGAATCCAGGGACATGAGTGGCTGTTATTTTGATAGAGACAAAATAATACCAGCTACCATTTATTGAGCCCTTCCAATGTCTTCCACCCCCATTTCCTCCCTCCCCCGAGATGGATCCTCACATCCTCATTCTGTCTCCCTGGCTGGAGTGCAGTGGCACAATCTCGGCTCACTGCAACCTCTGCCTCCTGGGTTCAAGCGATTCTTCTGCCTCAGCCTCCCCAGTAGCTGGGATTACAGGTGCACACCACCATACCCAGCTAATATTTGTATTTTTAGTAGAAATGGGGTTTCACCATATTGGCCAGGCTTGTGATCCTGACCTTGTGATCCTCCCACCTCGTCTTCTCAAAGTGCTGGGATTACAGGCATAAACCTTGGAACTGCCTGCTTCCTCCTCCCAAAGTGCTGGGATTACAGGCGTGAACCACTTCACCTGCCCCCATGTCTTAAATAAGTAATTTATATGCTTTCGTTTATTTATTTATTTATTTATTATTTTTATTTTACTTTAGGTTCTGAGGTACATGTGCAGGTCATGCAGGGTTGTTGCATAGGTACATATTATATCTGGCATTTCTCCCCATGTTATCCCTCCCCACCCTTCGCACCCCCAGCTGTCCCTCCCTGGCCCCCACCACCAGCTGTCCCCAGTGTGTGATGCTCCTCTCCCTGAATCCATGTGTTCTCATTGTTCAACACCTGCCTATGAGTGAGAACATGCAGTGTTTGTTTTTCTGTTCTTGTGTCAGTTTGCTGAGAATGATGGTTTCTAGATTCATTCAAGTCCCTACAAAGAACAGGAACTCTCATATGCTTTCATTTAATCAATACATTCATTCAACTAATATTTATTATGTGCTTAAAATGCTGCAGATATTGTTCTAAATGCTGGAGATATAGCAATAAACCAAACAAGTGGTAGGAGTTCAGCAGAGGTGGGGTCTCTGGTCTTCCTCCACTATCCTGTCCTCCACAGAGGGTTCCTTCTAAACATTAAATTAGATGGTCTCTCTTCTGCACAAATGCCTCTACTGACTCCTTGTCTCATTCACAGTAAGAGACTTTCCTAACAGTAGTGTTAAAGGTCCTGGAGGATCTGCAGTATCCCTGTCTTACCCCATTTTCTACCACCCTCTCTCTTGCCTGGCCCATTTATGCCTCCTGACCACCTCGCTTTTCTTTGAATATGTCAAGAAAATTCTTGCTTCAAAACTTGAATACTTGCTACTTCCTTACCAGAAATACTCTTTCACTGAAAGGTGCTCAGTCAAGGTCTTGGGTCTCTGCTCCACTGTCAATGTTTAAAATAGCTCTTCCATGACTGTCTTAAAAAACAGCAATGCCCTACCCACACCCATTATTACTATTTCCTTTACCTTTCTTTATTCTTCTCTATAACTCTTATCACCACCTGACATAAGTTCTGTTTGTTGCCTCAAAAACCTTTGTCCACACCAATGTCCTGAAGTGTTTCCCCAGTATTTTCTTTTAGTAGTTTCATAGTTTAAGGTCTTATATTTACATCTTTAATTCATTTTGATTTTTTTATACCGTGAGAGATAGAGGTCTAGATTCATTCTTCTGCATATGGATACTTTTTCTAGCACCATTTATTGATATCAGAAGACATACAAATGGCCAACAGGTATATGAAAAAATGCTGAACATTACTAACCAAGAGGGACATGCAAATCAAAACCACAATAAGATATAATCTCACTCCAGTTACAATGGCTATTATAAAAAAGACAAAAAAGTAACAAATGCTGGCAAGGATGCAAAGGAAGGGAAACTCTTCTATAATGTTGGGGGGAAGGTAAATTAGTGCAGCCAGTAGGAAAAATGGCATGAATTTTTCTCAAAAAACTAAAAATAGAACTACCATATGATCCAGCAATCCCACTGCTGGATATATATGCAAAAGAAAGCAAAGCAGTTATGAGATATGCTTGATGAGATATTTGTACTCCTATGTTTATTACAGCATAATCACAATAGCCAAGATACGGAATCAACCTAAATATCCAACAATGCGTGAATGAATAAAGAAAATTTGGTATATATACACAAAAGATATTATTCAGCCATACACAAGAATAAAATCCTGTCATTTGCAGCAAAATAGATGAGTCTGGAGGACAAAAGCGAAACAAGCCAGGCATAGAAAGACAATTATCACATGTACTCTCTCACATGTGGGAGCTAGAAAGAGTTGGTCCCAAACAGATGAAGAGTGGAATGGTTGCCGGGGGCTAGAAAGGGTATGGGACAGGATGGGGGAAGACAGCTTGGTAATGCGCACACTAGTAATACAAATATTATGCAAAATCCTTGTCACTTAAACCTACTGTTAAATATTAGAGCATAAGTATCCACACGCAAAGAATGAAACTGGACAACTGTCATAAGAGAAGACTTTGAATTTCTCCAACACAAAGAAAAATGATAACTGCTTGAGGTGATGGATATCCCAATTACTCTAATTTGATTATTACACATTGTATGCATGTGTCAAAATATCACATGTATCCCATTTACTAATACTATGTATCAATTAAAAAAAGAAACCAAATATGGTAAAAAAGCAAGGCTTACTAAATTTACTTCCAGAAAGACACATGGTAAATAAATGGTAGAACTATGAGTCACACTCAGAACCTATTTTCTCTCCTGGAAAACCATAAGGTTTATAAACTCCAAAAGAAATATCAACTCTAACAGCCAAAGCTCATTGACACTTCTGTTATCAAAAAAAGGGAATTAAAAATCCTTCCAACACTACAAAGAGAAAAGAAGACATGGACAATGATCCATTATTCTTAAGGGTTCATGTAGAAAGGTATGTAGAATTTTGCCTTTTAAGAAGTACTTGTATTTGAAGTATTGTGCTCAACTCTTGCTTTTGTTGAGTACATAACTGGATACTTTAATATAAGAGTTCTAATTGTAAGGAGAAGAATAATTGAATGAAAAACATGTTACTCCATGCATTTCTATTAAACTGATCTACAGTGAGTCTAGTTGTTTAGAATGGCACGCCGCAATCCAGATTTCAATATTCAGTTTGGAGTAGCTTAATCTAAGCTTTATTATGAGTCAATAGTTTCTCAGAAACTCAAACTTAGGAAGGAATGGCATATGTCATAATGACTTACTTGGATTTTTTTTTCCCCTAAAGAAATTTCACTTTTGCTTTACAGACCTACTCAAAACAAAGGATCAATTATGTTAGTAAAAGATTAGCACCCTCAGAAAAGTTACTTCTCAAACAAATTCTGGTTTGTGAATTATGGCATTTCACTGAGTTTCTTTTAACCTTCTCAATCTATGATTCTGTCGGGAGTTTGTTGGTTAGGACATAATGTCAGTGAGGACAATGTCAAAGATTTTAAATTTCTCTAGACTAATGAAATTCGTTCATCCTCATAATCAGAGACTCTGTATTCCCTCATTATTTAGGCTACAAACAAATCTGCTGCGACAGCTATTTGTTGACTTAAACAGAAATTTATTTTTCTTTCATAGATAGTTCAGAAGTGAATGGTTCAAGGCAAAGACAGAAGATCTTTGAACCTTTCCACATGGCTTTTGGGTCTTCTTCAGTCATTTCAATTCCCTAACCAGTGGGAAATGAGAAAGTCGGGGTAAGCAGAAGTTGCACATATCACCACTTACATCCTGTTGGCTTTACTTTTTCATATTATCCACTCTAAGCTGCAAGCAAGGTTGGAAAATGTGATGACTAGCTTGGGCACCCATTTCCCAGCTAAAACTCAAGGACGTCTACCACAGGAAGGAAAGAAGAGAAACAAATATTGGGCATAATTCAGTTTTTGGCACAACTTGTATTCAGAAAGCCATGCCACAAAAGCCATGGCATTAATGCCATCATTGATGAATTGATGGCAGTTAATCAATGGATTGAAACAGTATTATCATTGGAGAGGAGTTTCAAAGCTCATCCATTATTCCAGGTGTGGAGTTTTAGCCTTAGAAATGAAATACCATACGTTATTGCAATTCTAAAATTACAAAGATTCCAATGTCCTTTTCCCTGAGCCATGTTAGCCCTCCCCTAAAACAAGCTTTTTGGTATACACTACACATCTGTTTTATCATTTATTTTAGATTCAAGGAATACATGTGCTCGTTTATTACATGGATATTACATATGTAATAGTGGGGATTAAGTTTCTAGTGTACTCATCATCCAAATATTGGACATTGTAGCCATATGCTACACATTTAAATACTAGCATTTCAATTGTGCATAAGAAGGAATATAGCACTCATTATAATAACACTGAACAAGTCAGCAATAATGGTGTTGAAATCACTATACACAGTTACAGTGTCTTCCAGTGACTATAAAAGCAGGCACGATAATGACAACAATTCCTGGGTTGACCTTTCAGTACTGTGTTATATTGAATCTAATTATTCCATTCCTGAGCTGTTCTTCCTTATGTGTTTCATTATACCCTAGAGCTTATTTTGGGCCCTGACTTGACATTTTGCTATGTCTCTTAACTCATAGTGAGCCTAATTCTACTGCTTGCAATATGCAGTAGGCCAACACTTCACTTGATAGAATGCTATTGAAACAATACGTAAGCTCAATTAAGGCAAAAATAAATGTTACGTATTGAGCAAAATTTAATGGCAAGCCTGTAAAGTGTTCATGGCACTCAGAGAGTATGTCTGCATGACAAAATGCCAAGCTGCTCAGACCACTCTGAATGACCAGCATGGAAAGGATTTTTCAGTGGTGTTCCCTTAAATACTGGTGTTCTTTTGGAAGAGCAGATTTGCAACATTAACAAGTTGAATGTCTTGCTCTATAAGTTGACTTAGTGTGCGAACATAAAAGATCATACAAAAAATATAAGCATTTTATGGAGTGGACCTTTAAAGGTTAGTACTTTGTACATTTGGATTAAAGATACTATTAGTCTTAATCTCTCCCAGAAGGAAGAGATTTGGGGATCTAAAATAACCTGTGCACATTAAGACAGAAGAAAGAAAAGCACCAAGGACCCAAGCAAAGGGAAGTTCTTTTGCACAGATCCCACTAAAAACTGGGAGATTGCTTTTATCAAGTGCTTTCATAAACTCTCCATGCTAATTAGAAAACTAATTCAGGACTTATAATAATGAGAAAATTGATTCTTCATTATTCGTTGGGAAATTGAAATTCTTTATTGACTTGAAAACTATCAGAAGTTCTTGAGTATGGCAATAACTGTCTGACATTGGACAAGGCACAGATTTATAAAGGTATTACTTTCTCATTTAGAAACTGTTGTAAATGTCAAAAGAGCTGATGTACTTGAAAGTGCTCCACAAACTATTAAGCATATGTAAGTATGAGCTAGCTGTAATAAAGATGAAGTTTCTACTTCATGAACATAGGATTTTTACATGAACATAGGATTCAGCTAAGTGTGTCATATACAAATATACAGTAGGTAAAATTTGTAAACATAGCATCTTTTTGCATGAACATAGCATTCAGCTAAGTGTGTCATACACAAATATACAGTAGGTAAAGTTTGTCTTCAATCTCACATCTTTGTTTAATATTATATTTTTCTTCTGTTCTTTAACTACTTCCCTTTAAGTATATGTCTAATGTCCCATTCTTGCTAACTTTTTAGCTTGGGGATTGGAACATTTGTTGTCTGTGGCTTATTTCTCCCTTGAAACCCCTCAGATGACATGAAAGGTACTTACAAGACATGTGCCACAAACTCTTAGGTGTAACTATTGCAAAGTAAAAATAAAGGATAGTGAGATAATTTACAATTCTTACAAACAATATTAAGCAATCATTTTAATAGAGACCTAATTCCTTTATATTTGTGTGTGTACATATAAATAAAAACATATGTAACTGTCTGTATACTTTGAAAAGCATGGAACAATTTTGCTTCTCAAATTGATTTTCAAATCTGGAGCACACATCAGCTAGAGAAGTGGCAGAGACAAGGACGACTTAATGAAAAATAGGTCATTGATTATAAAAACTTGTAATCTACGTCAAGTTTGTTATGTGATCATGGAATTTTAACTCTGAATTCAATAATACTGTTCCTAAATATAAAATATTTATTCAGTACATATATCACTTAATTAAACAAATGCTGTTCACCTGACTAGCATAGAAAACACTTGACAAGATATGATAGAAAATAAAATGTAAATAAAACTTACATATTGACCATGAGATGTTCAGAGTCCACTAAGAGACAAAAGCATATAAAAATCCACAATGAAAGAGCAGCTCTAATTCAAAGAAAGGAATAAACAATGTGCTATGAGGGGGAAAGAATAATTTGAATGTCAAATTAGTTTATAACATAATTCATGGAAACTGTAAGTTATGAATAGAACTAGGAACTAAAATGTTAGCCTCCATTCATATCAAGAAACCAACACTTCACTAGATTTCATCTATGTGTATATATATATTTACATATAAATATATGTTTTTTAATCAAGGCACTGCAGTTACTACAAAGGCATTATGAACTGATTCCAGCTCTAAAGTAATTTAAAAGCTTCTTGGTGAGGTAATGTAAACAAAATAAAAGATTTAAATCACATTTCAGGACCGTGAAATTCCACAAGGCAGATTATTAATTGCTGACTATATCCTTCAGACACTAACTAAAGAAATGCTCACCTCAGCTGGGGACAGAAACGATGTAAGGAGGAGGTGCAATTAAAGTCAGCACTGAACTTTGGGAGTGCTTCGCATAGTAATCAGGAGGCAGGAGGTCATGGGCAGAAGGAAGCATGAGGAAAAACAAAGAGGCGTGTAAATGCTAGGCCGGAAGTCACCTCCTCTGTGACGGCTTCCCCAAGCCATTCTACTTCTCGTCCATCTATGTCGTTTGCACATTCACATTTTGTTGTATGTATCACATTGCAGTGTAATTACTGATTAGACAGTTGTTTCCCCTACTCCACTGAGTATTCCCTGAAAAAGGGATTCTGATCTACCTTTATATTTCTAGTCCCTCCATGATCCCTGGCACATTAAGGACACATTTAATAACTTACCCTGAACTGAGCCAAAAGAACTCTGTGGGAAAATAGGGATAATAAGTATGGAATAGTAAATTGGAATGAATTTGAGAAAGACTTTAAAAACACAAATATAAAAATTTTGAACTTTGTACTACAGACGATTTTATTTTTTTAAGTTGAAAAGTGGCCTCAAAAATTATTTGTAAGCATATTCTCCCAGGGATTGCCAGCCTTTGATCAAGATATGCACATTCACAGCTGATTTTTTAGTATATGGCCTCTACCACCACTTATTCAGGAACTCAAGAACCACTCCCAAGGCTAGTTAATTGTGGAGGTCCCAGGGAGTTAACTGCATATGCTTAGCAACAAACTTGTTCATATTCTTTTCTTCTAGCCTTTTGAGGTTTGCTGCTCACAAAGTACTGGAGAGAAGCAACTCAAGAGCCCTAAATTCCACAGGTTCCAACAGGTTCTTGCTTCTCTCTTTCTTATACAAGGGGCAGACCTGGTCATTCGGTCTAAAAAGTGAACCCTCTTCATCTCTCCTGCTCACCCTAGATTTCTCTCCTTCAACTGTCATTCCACTTCAGGTATCCACTCATGCCTCAAGCATTTTCTCTCTTTTTATTATCCAACCTCTCTCCTTAACAAAATCATCATCATACATATTCCTGGTCAGAGAAACAGCTCATGCGTCTACAAGTTCCTCACACCCACCTCCCAATTGGCTTATTTAAAAGATTCTGCTAAGAAAGAGTGATCTGACAGTGGTGTGCAGATGGAGGAAAGAAAAATATGAATGGAGGGAAGAGGATTCATTTGAAAGTTAATAATGTAGAAATAAAATGATAAAGTTCTAATAGTACTGTGGTTGTCACAATCATGCAAGAGAAAAGATGAATGGGAAGAGTGTGTGGAGTGGCGGGTGATTGCAAATATGAGTGAGAAAGAAGTTGAATATGCTGTGAGCAAATAATAGGGCCATTTTCCGGAAACAGAGGAGCAAGGAGAAAGTGTTATTTTGATATTCAAGTGAATTGGGTTTGGGATGCTGACATTTCAAATGGATACGCTCAGCAGGAAATTTGAAAACACTGGTGAGCATGTAGAACCAGTTGTTCGAGTTGTTTAACAATGCTTTAGATTTGTTTTGTTGCTCAAGAACATTTTGTGTATTCTTAGGATACCCACGAGAGAGGGCACAAGGAGAGGAGCTTAAGGGCAGAATCACCTAAATTCCGCTGTTTTTCCACTGTATTTCTAAAAGTACCCACATTTGACTGACCCGATGTCTTCACAATGCTCAATGTTATTCTGCAAGCATGACACAGGGTTTTTTCCTTCCAAGACAAGGATACCAGTGGATGAGAATAGTGCCAGGTAATAAATAAATATAATTGTCACTTAAATCTGTTTGTAAACTAAAAAACAGTATTTCCTATTCTATACGTATCATAAAGAATAATTGTCTATTTTTTTCTTCAACTAAATACTTCTGATTCTTGAGGATTCATGTCACAAATATAGCAAATATTAAAGTTTCCCAAATCTGCATACATAGAACAATCCCTCATCCATATTCAGTCAGCAAAACAAAATCATCTCTGAATTCTCAATGTCCAGTAAAGTATCTGGAACAAATTAAGTGCTCAATAAATATTTATTAACTGTGTGAATGAATTAGAAAAAAATTGGTGTAATTCTTAAATGAGAAATATTTGAAAGCATCCAGAAAGCTATAAAGAAAATTTAGCATATGGTGCTATTTAGAAAACATGATGCAGTTTTTCACTTTGAAAAAAAAATTAAACATTGTACCTTCAAAATAGATTTTTAAGGCATTTAAAGACACAAATAGTTTATTTCCAAAAATGAAACTGCAAACATCTGGAAGCAAGATGCAAACTCTTGCCCTTGGAGATTATTTCTTATTTTAAGATTTATCCTCCTGTGTTGCCATGACTACTGACCATGAACTGAAATTGCCGTGTAATACATTCTGTCTCCCATAGTGATTGTACCTGAAACCAGCAGTGAGTTTCTAATAATTAGAGGAGACAACTTCAAAAGTGGACTCGACAGAATCTTCATACATTATGTTAAAATCCTCTCCAGGGATTTGGGTTAGTGGTTGTTGATTCAAATGTGGCATTAATATGGACAGGATAACTGAATATGGAGCAGGAAATTCTGCCAAAGAGAAATTCTTTTGTCACATTCTAATGTGTCAAGTAATGTCAAAAAGGAGAGAAAGAGAAAACCCAATTCGACGTTAGTTGGATGTGCAAGAGAGTGGTTATGTATTTGGTAAATAAATGCTCATCCTCTCAGAGCTCCTAAAATAGTAATTTCTGATCTGAGGCATGTAAATTCTTAGTTGGAGAGAAAGAAATGATGGTTGGTGTTCCAGAAAACAAAATGAACGCACTTAGGTATACTTATACCTATAATACCTAATAATTTACTTTTTCATTAGCACTAGGGTGATCTACACTATTTTTACATAAGATTACCAAACTTGTGAGTCATGTAGGAGAAAGTTATTTGTGCTTTAATAGCATATGGTCTCACATAACTGCATTCTTCCTGAAGGCAGATAGATGGCTACCTTTAGCTAGTGTAATTCAGACTGACTAGGAAAAGGGAAAGACAGAGTGAGATACTGTCGAGTTCACATCTCACATCTGTCCTACTCTATCGGCAGGAGTGATGTATTTGTTTTCCACTGGGGCTAACAACGATGCATTTTCCAAAATCAGGTGTATCTTTTGCTTCTGGAAATGCTGCATTCTAATCTCAGTATTTTAACCTAAAAGTAAGCACTAAGAGTATTGTTCTAATTGTGCCTCTGCACTGAGTTAGATGATGGATATGCTATCATAAGCAGGAGGTTCATGCTTTCCACATGCTGATGCTGCTTCCACAGCAGGAGTGGATGCGATAAGTCATAAAAGGAAACAGAGAGAAGGAAGGAAGGAATGGAGGGCGGGCGGGCGGGCGGGCAAGTTGATAAGTGTCAAGGGGGAAAGAAGACAGGATGCTGAGGTACAGAATGGTGGGTGGCAGGGGAAGGTAGGAGGGACAGCTACTCCAGATAGGGAGGTCAGGCAAAGCCCATGTGAAGAAGTGACATTTCAGAGGGATCCAAAGAGCTTATATGCTATAGGCAGACTGTTGGAAGTAAAAGAAGTAGTTTGGAGTTTCAATTCTGCATCCTTTATTTAATCTCTTATTAATTCAATGATTATTACATTGGGCATCTGCTACCTGTAAGTCACTGTATAGTGTGCAGGAGGGTCCCTCATAGGAAAAAACAGAAATGGGTCTTCATTTATGGCACTTACAGTGTCATAGGGAAGAGAGCTGTTAAATAAGGTGTTTCCACTGTGATGTATACATAGCACTGTAAAGTTGACTACATCATTGTAGAATAAAGTGAATCACAGGAAGTGTGGAATACAAGATTCCAGAGAGGTGAAACTGATGACTGATGTTTGTAAGCCTCGGGACATATAAGCTCCTCCAGGTCCCAGGAGATGTGAGAAGAGAGCACAGCAAGGAGAGGAGAGATTTAGAGCAATGCTAGACCTTGAAAAGGGCTTTTTGTGCACAGACTAGAGTTTTATTTAAAGAACCTAAAACAAAGGAGGAGTAGAGCCCTCTTTTCCTCTTCTCACTTGCTCCCCAAATCTCTACTCCCTGCATCTTACATTTGATGTGTGTGCATGCGTGTGTGTGTGTGTGTGTGTGTGGGTGTGCCACTATTCCCAGAAAAATAGACAATTATTCTGGGAAGAAAAGCTTTTGCTTCACTCCTTTTGCAAACATGTGTGAAGAGCATTGCACCTGTCACACTCCAGCTACATATAAAAGAAAATCTAAAGAAAGAGTGCACAAGATACCCCACCTGCACTCTGAACTTAACTGATTGACTTGCTCATCAGAATGAAAGCACTATTCTCAAAGCTGGAGTTGAATAAAATGTCCTTGTCCTTGACTTTGATCTTTCCTTATGGAATAAGTGAGTAGAAATGTGTATGCTCTCCTGATACACATGTGTTCTCTTTCAGTTGAACCTATTTACTCAGATTATGACCAAAAGCAACAACACATCCTGTGTCTTCTCTGTGTATAGTGCTCCTGGGCACTGAATCATCCCTGTGGTGTTGTGAACCTCCACACTCCTATGCTTCTGTCTTGGAAAAATAGCTTCTGAGGATCTCTGCTCAATGAGACAACAGAAATGGGATCTAAAAAATATTGCCACTGTTATATTGATTCTTGTATCAATGATTGATAAGAAATACTTTGTTAAATTGAAATAGCTTATTCATAGGTTTCTATAAGTGATATATAATTTCTCCCAGTCAGTTTAACTCAATATTTTATGATAAAATTAGAATCCTTATTTAGTTTGTAAGACCTAGGACATTACGATCTTTAAGTCAAAACAGTGTTCTGTCTTACTCAGGAAAAGTACAAACGAATAAGTTTGATGATAATTAAAAATTTGCTTGAGCAAGGACTTTTTGTTAATTTGAGTGTAGAAGCAGTCTATTACTAATACAGATTGGAGAAGCATAAAAGTATCATAAAATATGACTTTCCACTACCTTTCTCCAAGTTGTCTCTGAATAGATATTTGTAATATATAGATGACAAAACCAATTATCTAACAATAAACCACAGCAAAGCTGTTACATATTAAAAACTGATAAATACAAGTAGATAAGACACTGTCAGTTTATGTAGTTCATAATGCTCAAGAATGCATTGTTTTCATAAGAGCAGAAATTGAATCCTAGAAATGTTACCATCAGAGGATAGTTTCATTCTAAGAAGAATCGTCAACCTCCTCCTTCCAGGCTTCTAAACTAAAGGAGGAAGAAAAATGGTTTCGAGAATCCCATGTGACTTTCATCATATGATTGCTTTACTACCATATTTATTTCCTAATTTACTGTGTATTGGTTAATGTTTGTTTAAAAATAAAGAGGTGGTATTGAGTTGAAACAGCCATTTTTACATAAGCAAGCCCTTGAATGTGGAGAATAAAAAATTAAAATCATAATTCATAAGCAAACAATTGAAAGATGACCACATGCAATTACAGGCTATATAAAACCCTATCAAAAGATTATATGAAATAGTAAGACTTGAGAATTATTGTTATCTATTTATTTATTTTTGAGACAAAGTCTTGATCTGTCACCAGGCTGGAGTGCAGTGGCACGACCCCAGCTCACAACACCACCTCCCAGCTTCAAGTGATTCTCCTGTCTCAACCTTGAGAGTAGCTGGGACTATAGGGACCCACCACCATGCCCAACTAAGTTTGTATTTTTATTAAAGACAGGGTTTCACCCTGTTGACCAGGATGGTCTCAATCTCTTGGCCTTGTGATCTACCTGCCTCGGCCTTCCAAAGTGCTGGGATTACAGGTGGGAGCCACTGCACCTGGCCAAGAATTGTTTCTTAAGAGTTTCACCGTGTATAACTTATGCCAACAATATTCTCATTCTAAAATTTAAATGTAATATATAAATGTACATGTAAATAGAAATGGAACTTTAAAAAGAAGAATTACAACTTAAAGAAAAAGTAAAAAACAATTATTACTATGATAAATTGACAGTAGAGATTATAAAATTAGAGTCAAGTTATTCATCAGTTGGAAGGATCAGAGGTAAAAGCTATCAAAAGTCATTGCCAGTTTCTGAATACTGTTGCTACTATTTTATTTTTATGAATATTTATTCCGATATTTGAATAAGGGTATGTAACATTTTGGAGTAGCCATCCTTTAAATATGACATTAACATTATAAAATCCAAATGGTATATTTACATTTCTTTCTACTAGATTCCTAATCTCCCTTTCCCCTGGGAAGATACTATTAAATCGGTGAAAAATTCTGGCCTAAAACAAAACTAACCTTTATTTCTAAACCTCTTCTTTCATACTTTTCTTAAATTAGAAACCATTAAGTTGATTTAAAAGTCATGCTCTTGTAGCTCATGCCAAGCTATTAAAAATCTTACCTTTATCAATAAGTAATGAATTAAGCAGAATAGATAAGAATACTGCAACCTATGGTAACTTGAGTTAACTCTATTAAAATATATCTTATCAAATATTAAAAAGATAAATACAAGTACAGAGCTAGTAGTTTGTCAAATATAGGAACAGCTTAAATGCTTAAAGAAAATACCTTAGAATGGTAAAGAGGAAGAATTTGAGCCTTTGACATATCAACCATTGCAACAAAGAAAGGAAGCTCAGTTTAGAAATGCAATAAATAGAAACTGAGTGATAGCCAGTAGATAGTAAATAAAAACCACAACTTTCTAAACAAAGATTGGTAGTTCCAGTAGCTCTTGGTACAAGAAGCAGAGCATGACAAGATGGCTCACCCCTGTAATTCCAGCACTTTGCAAGGCCAAGGTGGGTGGATTGTTTAAGCTTAGGAGTTTGAGACCAGCCTGGGCAACATGGCAAAAGTCCATCTCTGCAAAAAATACAAAAAAATTCACTGGGCATGGTCGCATGCACTCGTAGTCCCAGTTACTCGGGAGATTGAGGCGGGAGGACTGCTTGAGCCCAAGAGTCGGAGGTTGTAGTGAGCAAAGATCATGCCACTGCACTCCAGCCTGGGAGACAGAGTGAGACTCTGTCTCAAAAACAAAACTGAACAAACAAAAAGAAACTTCTCTCGTGTGACTCTATTTTTGTTTTTATGGCTTCAATCAACCAATACATTTTATCAAAAGTACTGAGATCTTTATAGCAAACTGAGGAAATTTCAACAGAAAATAGAAAGAAAATCTAAATTCTCAGAATTTCCAGATAAATGTCTCAAGAAGTTTGCAGATTTAAGACATTAACAAAATAAATAGTAACAGTTCTAGAATTTAACTTTTATGGAAGAAAGATGCCACTACAACAAATAGGTCTATTTCTGCACCCCGTTCATATTTAACAATGCATCAAAGATGAAAATGTTGAAAGGTACAATGTTTAAATTAGTGGGAAGAGTATGTGTGACTAAACCCTACAGCTGGCTCTGCTGTTTACAGCTGTGTACTATGTCATGTATTTCTCCACGTGTGTATACTTTTCAGCAAAATTAAAGGAGTTGTCTCCTTAATTAAATAAATGCTTAATTTTTTAGTTTTAAGTAGTAAGGAGTAAAAATTATATACATTGAGATAATATATATAAACATACTTTGAAAAAATTAGACTGCACAAATATAAGGTATTGTTACTATGTTTAAAATACTGTCAAATATAAGAAGTAGGACTTATGTAGCAAAGAATCAAGATCTGGTAACTTAATTAAGATATTAAAAACTAGACTATATCAAAATTTTTTAATGATATAAACTTGGAGTTTGCCTCTAAAACGTGAAGATTTGACTAGTTATTTTGAAGGTAAGAAGAAGCAAAAATTAGTGAGTGAGTGAATTCTTAATCAAGAAGAATTATGGTTGGTCTTTATTTCCAGACTTACACTGAATGCTTGCTGCTCAGAAATTGGTCTGAGAGAGAGAGAGAGAAAAAAAGTGAATTAGACTTTATGGGATTCCAAAAGCAGGTCAGTGCCTCCCTTAGCATATCTCAGAATACTCTGGAAAAGTACCACAGTGAACTGTTGGGGAGAAAGTATTTTGAGGTGTGGTGGCATCTGATGCCACAGCCCTAGCATAGACACACAATTGACTGCCCACTAAGATCCCTGGACATCCGTGGAAGCAATGGGCACTGCCATTTGAATAGGATGGATTTGCTAATTGATGGCTCAGTTTGCCCCCTTGCTAAAATCTAGTCTTGAGTCTAGACCCAGATGAAACTCAGTGTGGGCCATTTACCTAGGAGCTGTGGTTAGCACATGCTGAAACCCATGCTCACAAGCACAGGAGGTAACAGCCTCTCATGTGCAATCTCATTTGGTTTGATGTCATTGGAAATGCATGTTTTGTGAAAAGCAGGCATCACGTCTGACTAATCCCAGATCTTCTGGCTCTTTTATACAGAGAGAAGTTCATGAGCAGCATTTCTTTTGGGATTTCAAGGAGAAAGTCTTATGAAACCCTCTGTTTATGACTCAATTTAATGTATTATCAGTATAGAGATAGCTCAGTGCTCTCATTTACCAATGTGAGCTTAGCTTACACCTCTCAGTGGCCTACTTTATAAGATACTTTATAAGAAATGTACCTATGATACTTTATAAGAAATGTACCTATATTTCTTATGCTCTCCATGGTGGTTTAATTGTTATTTACATGCTAATAATCAGAACCTCCATCACCTTTCATCTGATTTCTTAATAGGCAAGCTGGCCACTTGCTTGCCTATTAAGGCAAGCTGAACTCAGATTTTGTAAGAAATGACTTGCTTTGTATTTATAACTAGCTCTGTGGTAATATAAAAGATTTAAAAGATTGAAACAAAAGGAATGACAATATATTTAGAACACAGTGAAGGGTCTCATTCACAAATGCCAAGTTATTTTAGTATGTCTTCTTAGAAAATTATGGAAGTATTCAAATATGTTGAAAACAAGTTGATGAAAACCATCGCTTTGTTTCCTGTAATGAGAAAATTGAAATGAAAGCATTTCTAGCCTAGATTTGTAATAAATACATATTTCTCTGAATCAGGGCTCTTAACTTAGTACTGATGATGGGCAAGGCTGAAATCTCTATTATGAAACACTTCACCAAAAAAAAAAAAGCCAGTCATCTTTAAAATGGGTATGTTAATGACACTAGAATTATTAAATTGGAGCGATAACAAATGGCTTAACACAGAAAAAGCATTTTATGGAGCTTTCCCTAAATAACTTATTTTCTATTAATGAACCTATTTAAAGTGGATATATATCAGACAATATCTATCTCTATATATCTATATTTATATCTATCTATCTTTCTATCCATCTATTTATTTACATTCTGGAGCCATAAATAATTTCAGAGTACAAGTTTATTTTAGGTAAATGGCCTTTAGTAATATCTACTGAAAAAATTAGATATTACTGTTTCAGAATAACTATGAAAAACAAATAACCATACTCACTATGGCCATAAGGACTTAACTAGCTAAGTTACAGGGAGAATAGCAAAAAAAAAAATAGAATCCTAAGCTTCGTCAGATTTCTCCCCAAGTATGCTTGGGTTATATGCTTGTTGTTTCAAAGATATGGTATCTCCTTCAACAAACAGCCATCATTATTTTATTTGTTATAAAAATAGATGGTATTACTTAAATACCGCTTTCCAAATAATTGTCAGAATAAAATTCTTTTTCTTTCCTATTAACTAGCTCCACATTTTTACACTGCTTATTTGGAAAGTTTAAGATATTCTTCTCTACATGTAATAGTCGTAACTGTTCTCCTGTTTCTTAGAGAACTGCACAGCATGAGGGATAGAATGCATACCACTTGCCTCGGATGTGCTCAGAGCATGTTTCTGCCCTTGATATAAGTATAAAGTGATGGAAGCACATTATAAACCCAGAGCAATCAAAAGGAATGGATGAATAAATTAATCTAAAATTGTATTAACATAATCCACTTTTCCCCAAACATGATTTTTTTTTCCCATTTCAATCCCTAAAAATTGGGAATTTGATCATTGTTTCTGAATATTATCATCCTTTATCTCTTGTATTTTACTTTTGAATTCCCATTACAATTTAAAAATATGAATTTGGCAAAAGACCTCCAAGAATGCTTCCACTTATTTAAAGGAACATGTGGTATTAGTATACAAATAAAGCCTAGATATTTGAGTATTCATATTACCACGTATGCATAAGCAGTGACTTATTTGTAAGAAAAATCTGATGTGAAATAAATTGTTGTTATTAAGAAAATTCTTATCAAAAGTAATTGAAAGAATACATGGGAAATATGGGCTTTTACCATGAAGGGGTCACTTCTCTACAGTCTACAGCCTCACTGAAAAGTATATAGGACTTTTAAGATTTAATGTTATATTAGTCTGCTTTCATACTGCTGAAAAAGACATACCAGAGACTGGGTAATTTATAAAGAAAAAGAGGTTTAATGAACTCAAGTTCCACTTGGATGGGAAGGCCTCATAATCACGGCAGAGGTGAAAGGCACATCTTATATGGCAGCAGGCAAGAGAATGAGAACCAAGCAAAAGGGATTGCCCCTTATAAAACCATCAGATCTTGCCATACTTATTCACTACCATAAGAACAGTATGGGGGAAACTGCTTCCATGATTAAATTATCACCCACTAGGCCCCTCTCAAAACACATGGGAATTATGGGAGCTATAATTCAAGATGAGATTTGGGTAGAGACACAGCCAAACCATATTCCAGATAATTATTGCAAAATCCTCTTAATATCTTCCTGTATTTCCCCATACAGCCCTGTTCTAACCTGTTCTCCACACTTTTCTGGATGAATCTTACAAGGTCTCCATGAAAATCTGACTGAATCACACATCCTTGTATAAAATCAAAGGCTGGTGCTGGTAGCAACAGCCTGCTTAACAGCATGGCTTATAAGGCTTTTCCTCACATGGAACCTGCTTAATTCTGCAGCCCCATCTCTCAGCACTGTCAGACTCTTCACTGAAGCTTTCCTGAATTATTTTTCTTACCTTAATTGTCTAGGCTTATTACTTCAATGTCTTTGCAAATGCTTCTTTCACGCTTGAAAAGCCAGCTCTTCTCCTCTCTCTGCCTACTTAACTCCTGCTGTGTGTTTACCCCTTCTCATGATGGGATCTGACATCCTCCTTTGATATTTCTGTAAGATCCTCTGCTCACCACATTCATACTACCTACTGCACTCTATTGCCATTATACATTTTGTTTTGCTCTTTTAATAAAATACAATTTCCCCAAGAACAGGGATAATAGAATTTCTGTTTTCATGACTAACTTGTTAGGTTTCAGTGGCAGAAGTACTGACTAGTAGCTAAGTGCACGGACACTACGGCCAGAGTGCTTGGGTTCAAATCTCAGGGCTACCACTTCTTAGCTGGGTGACTCAGTACAAGTTACCTAACCTTTCTGTGCCCCAGTGTCCTCATATGCAAAATGGGAATAATAAGAGTATTTATCTTATAGCATTGTGAGGATTAAGTAAATTGATATACGTAAATGCTCAGAACATGCTTTACATTTATAGCAGAGTGAGCTGTCATTCTGGCTGCAGCATCCCAGTGTCTGACTCACAGTAGACGATGCACACAACTCTGTTGTGAAAATTAAAGAATGATGAAATAACAAATGTAATGATTTTTCAATTATCCCCCTTTTATTGTCCTGTCTTCTATCCTTTATTATTAATAATTGACCCATTCATTCAACAAGTATTTGTTATCTACTCTGATAGAACTGAGGATTATATTTAAAATACCCACTTCATTTTGTGGAGGGCTTTGAAAAAAAAAAAAGTACCTGCCAGAAAAATGATAGAATTGGGTAAAAACTCATTCTCCTAGAGTGCTTATAATAATAGCCTCCAGTTAAGTTTAAACCGGGAGCTCTCTGAGGTCTTTCCAAAGGTGAAGAAAATGATTACAACTTCTAATTTTTTTTTCCATTTCCAATTTGTATGAGCTTTTAAACTTCTCTTAGCACTTCACCTATTATGAAATCAAGATCAAAGGCAATTTCTTAAAGAAAAAAGACATAAACCTACTGTGAAGCTAGTTGTTTCATAAAACTACCACTTCTGAAAAACCACATAAAAGAAGTGACCAAGAGAAAAGACTGAAGACCTCACAAGAATAGTCAGAAATTTCTATGAAATTAGAATTCGTTTTCAAAAAATCCAATTAAAAACAACAATGGACATGATCAAGCGTACCATTGCCCCTCTGCACTTTATAACTTTCTTACAAAGGAATGTGCTAAGCGAGGCTGCCGTTTTCTAACTCTATTTCCCACTGCCTTCCGTCATCTTTTCTTCCTGTTTTGTACATGTTCTCTTCAATCTTGAACCTTGGTTTGGGGGACATGAGGTTCTGGTAACATTGGAGGTGCATGATCTGTATTCCCTATATGCTGTGAGTGTGTGGAGGCCTTTCTGGAGAGTCATGAGAAAACAGAGGTTAAGTGTCTCTGTCTCCAATTCTTTCTTTCTGTGCATCTCTTCTCTTCTCCAATACTTTCCGGCTATGTCATTCCACCAGTGTCATATGCCCTATGCCCATGGTGGCCATAATAGATTCTAAGTTCTCTCTCTATCTGGTTAACAAGGTCTAACACAGCATAGGGTGGCTCTAGGCACAGGTAAAGTAGCCCGTGACAGGCAGAGGTTGGGGGCAGGTACTTTGAGTTTCACTGTATCCCAGCATATGGTGAAGCCCTGGCACTCAGTTTCTATGGGTAAGCACCTGATACATGCCAGGCATTATGCTAGCTGCTGGGTATTCAAAGATGAAAGGCACTACAGCCTTTTCATGCACGAGCTGAGTGACCTGGGCTAGAAAATTCACTCTCATCAGAAATGTTTTCATTCTCAAAGAGGACTGATGCCAATTCTATAAACATGTCATAAGGATAAAATGAATAAAGTTCTAGTACAGTCCTTTGTACATAGTAGGTGCTCAAAAATGATAATCGTTATTTTTGGTGATGATAGTGATAATGATGAGAAGAAGGAAGAGAACGGTAAGTCATCCTAGCATTCCAAGAGCCTAGTGTCTAGGGAGGTTTGATGAACACACAAGTCTCCCATACCTAAGTATTACACTTGAAATTTAGAAGACAGTGCAAACCATGACTATTTTGGGGGTTTTCTTAATTTTGTATGATGGATCCAAGAGTAAGGTATTAAATGATCAAAGATGCCACTTTGAAAACGACAATGCTGATTCCTGCGCAAGTGATTCTTGATAACTGGGGAGTGAATATACCTCTGTTGGTCAAGAGAATTTTAGCACAAAAGGAATGTGACTCTCAGAGAAGACACAAGGTACTTTGTATGTTGATCACCTCTAACTTAAAGACAGAGAAGGCTGAGATTCCCCAGAGCTGAAGGCTATTTACAGAGAGAAGAGGGAATTTCTTAGAGAAGCTTCCACTGTGGGGATGAGAAAAAGCCCTTGAGAAGGTGCTGAGCTTCTTACAATTAACATAAATTGAAAGATTTGTAGGGAAGCTTAAATCAATTACATTTTTTCAGTCAGCAACATTTATTGTGTGCTGATTACAGGCCAGGAAACATGCTCAGGCTGCTAAAGAAACAATGATGAACAAAAATCTGCATTCTCGTTGTTTCAGGGCTCATAGGTTAGTGGGTAACAGACAATGAAGAAATTTTAAAAGTGAATAATCACAAACTGTGACAAGCAGAGGGGGGAAAACAGCTTGCTTTGTGTAGGAGATGTTCCTGACGTCCCACGCCACGTTCCCTGGGTCCCCTCTGACTTTACTGTGGCCACGATGGTGGTGGTGGGGATTCCCATGCCGGCTGATGGCTTTGCATCTCAGTGCCCACCCTAGGATCTAGCTCCCCTCAGAAAGGCAGGGGGTTAAGGTACCAGTAAGCAAACCGCAGTCACAAGCGGTCCTAGCAGTTGATGAATGCCCCAGCCTTCCATCCTTCTGAGGGAAAATTCTGGAATGAATTCTACATGGCTCCTTAGAGAGTTCCCTGTTGCCCACAGAGGTAACGAACCATTATTTCTTCCTCTCCTTGTCCTCATTCTTCCTCCCTTCTCACTGCTTTCTAGAATCACTTTCCAAGTAATCTAACTGCATCGTGCCCTTGTTCCAGGGGAACTCAAACTAAGATCTGGTGAGAGAGAACAGAATGTTGGGGAAGGACAACCCAGATTTGAAGGACAAAGAGGTGCTAAGGAGTCTAGACACAGGGAGCTGTGTATGCATACCCTGCAATACATATGCAAGATACTGGCGAGTGTGTGGAACAGAAAGCTACTCAGGTGGCTGGAAAGCAGTTAGGGAGGTGATGAGTGGCTGCAGACAATGCTGCAAAGGGAGGCAGAAAGATCTTATCAACATGTTCTTCTAGGAAAGCAAAGAGTATATATTGATAGTATTCTGTAGCAGTGAGTGACACGGGCCTTGGAAAGATGAACTTCATGACATTTTACACCAATGATATTCATGTTTTTTGTGGTCCAAGGAATTTGTCATTCCTGCAGATGGGATATAGCCTCTCTCTTCTTTCTCCCTTGTCAAAAACCTTTGGTAACCTGCTTAATAGTCATGGTGTTTTTAAAAAACCCAAATTCTTTTTCACAGTATACATGGCCTCTCAGTCTTGGATTTGATCTCCATTCTCAGTTATAGCCTCATGGCTGGCCTTAAACAGGCTGCTTAAACTGTCTTTACTCTTCTTCATCTAATAAAAGCAATAACCATCCCATAGAGACATTGTGGTTATTATTTGAGCAAATATATACCTTAAGTACTTAACTCAGCATTTGATCCATAGTAATAGCTCAACTAATGATAATTTTTTAGCAGCAAAATAGCAATGTACATGTTAGAACACCTATAATTAGGAGGAAAACATGTGCCTAAAAGATTCAGCTAAGAAATTTATTTGCTATGTTCAAGCAGAAAAATCTGTGTCCTTTCAGGGTTATAGGGTACTGAATATGTAAAATTAAGTTTCAGAAATACCTTTGTATTCCTAATGAAAGAAGTTGTGAATTTCACATGAACATAAAATTTGCAGATTTTTTTTAAGACCATAGTTCAGATATGTAGCTTTGTGTACAATTGCTCTGCTTTCTGATGGGTAACAAACAATAAAATCTAGTAAGGTTCTCATTCATTAAATGCTCTCTTTAAATCTGATCACAGCCTCAAATATGTAGTCTGGTAGTAGAGTGTGATGGCTTTCGCACTATGCCTGTGCATTTTTAGAACAGCCTCCTAGAGGATGGCCTTCCTTTTGGGGGTGAAAAACTAGCAAGGAAGCACACCGAGATCCGTAATAAAACACCTTGAATGCTGATTTTCCAACTTGCTCAAGTACTCTCCAGTTCATGCTATGCCATGAATTAAATTTGAGCTACTGATCTTACGCATTTGGTATTTTATGGCTATGATGCATTTCATTGGGTTAAGATAACTCCTTGAAATAGAAATTATCCAAATGGGAAAGCTTTAGTGAAACTATGTGATTAAGCAATTCTGGCCTCCTACAAATTCACTTCTCTTAAAAAGCCATTATCATTCTTTTGTTGCATATTTGAAGCATCCTGTAAGTAAGTACATTGCTGCTGGAGGAAGTTGCTGCTGGAAAGGCTCCATTTTCATTGTTCATAATAAAGAAATACTGCAACATTATGAGAGAATATTCACTAACTGGTGCACTCTGAAAAAAGAAGTATTCACAGCCATTGTGTGTGATTTGTGAATAAAATAAAACATTAAAAAGAGCCTTCAGAATACTAGCATATTAATCATATGCTTCCATATGGTGCTTACAGTTTGTCTCCATTGTGTTCATTGTACAAGGACATTATAAACACTTGGTAACCATCATTCACTGCCTTAGCAATATGTAGCTATTCTGACCTACAGCTATATGAGACAAAGTATGACACTGGGGTGCTGTAAAAATGGAAATATTTGGTTCTAGTTTAAATTTTTAGGTTTGGAGTTACTTAACAGGAAGAATATAAATTTCAATACTAGCTAATAATTATAATTTAACAGTACAATAATAAAAGCATTCTTTTTCAAGAGTCAAATCATTTACTGAGCAATAATCAGCTATCAAAATTATGTCATGGGTTGCTGGTCCACAAATTCAATCAGATCTTTGCGTAAATCGTACTTTCACATTTCCATTCTTGTTTCCAGAGTCAACAGATGTCAACTGTAGGCAGGAGCTGACGCGACCCTTGAACTTGTTTCCTATATATGACTTCTGCACAAGGCATTAGAAAACTCAATGAGTTTATATGTATTGAATTCTTACTGTGTGCCACTAAGTTAAACTCTCAAATGAATAATCTTATTTAATTCTTACATATCAATGAGGCAATTACTATTTTCAGCACTATTTTAAAAAACACAAAACTGATGTCCGGAGTCATGGCAAATACAGAGTGCTGGTAAATGGCAGGAGAGACACCTGGAGCCAGCTGTCTACATCCAAAGCCCACAACTTTACCCACTGTGCTTCACTGTGTTTTGTCTACATCAAACTTTTCATGACCTCTTTTACTGCCCAAAAAGCCAATCCAGTTCAGGAAAGAACAAGCAGACTGGAAGTCTGCACAGTGCTCACATTACTGCCACATGACACCCCTGGGCACTGACCTGTATGCTGGAGTTTTCTTTATCTTACCAAAAGGTTTTCACACAACTGTATCATGTCTGTCTTATGACTGATGGTAATTTTGAATTGTCATTGCTTTTAAGACGTATCCTAACTTCATTGTTAAATTTTAAAAACTTAATGTTTTAAAATCAATATAGTATAATAAATATTGCTTAGTGCTGTCAAAGCCCTTTAATGTAGTCTGGGGCCTTACTCAGCAATTTAATTTTGATTTACCTGTCACTAACATATTATCCAAGAAAATAATCATTTATTTCTAACAGAGCTTAATCTGTTTTTACAAACCATTCATGTTTATTGAGTCACATGTGACTCCCATCCAAGAAGCCACAATAAGTCAGCCACATCCTCTTTCCAGAATTTCATATACATATATATGTGTAAATATATATGTGTGTGTATATATATATGTGTGTGTATATGTGTGTGTGTATATATGTGTGTGTGTGTGTGTGTGTATATATATATATATATATATATATATATAGTGACTGTAGAACTTAGTAATCGGTGACAGGTTTCATGATAACTGCTTTGGTTGAAAGCATTTTTGAACTTTCGATGATTATATAATCACAAAATCTTGAGTCCAAGGAAATCTTCACATTCCAGCTGGTTCAATCTCCCACCCCGGGTAGGAATTCTTGGCTACAGATCATCATCCAACCTTGGCGGCTGTGATATATGATACAGAAAATAACATTGTCTGTTGATTTAGGTAGGTAAAATGTGATGTGTTTTATGTTGCAAAATAAAAGATTCAAAATAGTGGGTACAATATGTTGCAAAATCTTCATTAAGTCTCTTTATTTCTTGCTATATGTGATAGCAACAGCACCGAGTGTGTCAAGGCCTAGACAGACATCTCAGTGATGACTGTCCCCAGGAGGCCACCACTGAGTCCTGATTGCTGCAATTGGGCTGGCAAATAATACCTGCCTGTATGTAAAGTGGTATCCTTGCAACCGTGAATCCTGCTGTGCCCCTATGGGTTTCCTCAATAGCAGCCTCTTGAGTATCTTTTTGACAAGTTCTCTTCAGTCCTTACTGCTGGCCTGGTGTCTGGCCAAGATTTACATCCATGCTGTTAGTGATTTTATTATCATGGTCAACACATTTCTGCAACAATGATAAAGTACCAACTATATAATTCTATATTGTTTTGTTATGAATAATAATAAATGGCTATGAACAGTAATTACACATAACATTTTTTATTGACCACTATGCTAAGTGTTTTGTAATACATTATGTCACCACTTTCACTTATTAAGTTTTCCTAACTTATTCATAATCAGACCACCTGACATAATGCCCAAGTTTTCAACCTTACTCTTAACTTACTTAGGAGAAGGAAAGATTATGAAACTTGGCCCAGAGAATTTATAGGAAGTGTGTAACTTCACACGGTCAGCAAGTGGTGAAATTCAGACTTGGTACAAGTCTTGCTTTTGGTCCATAGCTCTTTCTAAAACTCAACATTTGTTGGAACACATGCAATTTTTGGATATATGGCTGGCTCCCTTCTAGAGTAATTAAATTTAGTCTTTGATGTTGCATTCATTTTAATATGTCAAAAATAATACACTAATGTCTGTCTTAGTCTATTTGGGTTGCTCTAACAAAATACTATAAACTGAGTGGCTTATAAACAATATAAATTTATTTCTCACAGTTCTGGAAACTGGGAAGTCCAAGATCAAGGTGCTAACAGATTTGGTGTCTGGAAAGGGCCTGCTTCCTGGTTCATAAACAGCCATCTTCTCACTATAAATTCACATGACAATGTCTAAGACTGAACTAAAAGAATCGAGAATGATTGGTCTGAAAACCTGGGATTTTATTTCCTCAGCTCCTCCCAAACTAAAGCAGTGGTACCAGGTGCCTCAGAAGTCACATAACTGCTACTGACCAGTAAAATATTACAGATACAGAATTAGAATGACAAAGCCAGTATATTTGAAAGTAGAATAAAATCCATTCCTAAATCCTACCTGTGTCTATGTGTAAAAGGCATAAACTAAATTATTCATTAATCAGAGAAAAAGCTATCTAACCAACGTCTCAAGAAAAAGTAAATTATAATTCAAATTTATATTCTTTTCTTTAAGTTGTTAAGGAAAAGGTGGTTTAACATGTATAAAACAAAAGTCAATTGCAAAATAAACCAGAAAATATAAAATTTCAGGAGAAGGAATTGGAAAATTGCTTCTTCACTTGATCAAGGCTGGTCCTAAAGAACAACTGAGAAAATAAAAAAATATTGAGGCTATGAGCCAAGATTGACAGTTCATTCATTGACATTTATAGCTTTGTTGACACTTTGTAGACTAAAGTTAGTTTTTGAGTTCCCCAGATGACAGAATATTTTTTTCATCATTAAAAGCCCAGAGGGCCCTGAATTTTATAGTGTTTTATTCTTAAGAATATTAGTTCTTTTGGCAATCATTTAAAATATCACAGTGTCTCCTATGAGAGCACTTATATTTTATTGTGTTATATTTTATTGTGTTACTCTCTGGGTTATAACCTTTCAAGTCAATTATTTCCCTCTCCCTTCCCTGAGGCAATCTCATCCTGATTTCTATGACCATGGATGGTTTTGCCTGTTCTAGAACTTTCTATAAATGGAATCATGTAATATGTACTTCCTTCTTCCTGTATTTTTTACTCAACATAAATATATTGAGGTTCATTCATGTTAATGCCTTTATTAGTAGTTTATTCCCCTTTGCCAAGTTGTAGTCCATTGTATGAATACAGTACAATTTCTTACTCATTTTTCTTTGATGACCATTTAGATTTTTTCCATTTTGGGGCCATTATGAAGAAGAATGTTTTGAAGATTATTCTTCTTCAAGTTTTTGTTTCTTGGTTGGTTGGTTGCTTGTGGGCGTATGTTTTCATATATTTTGAGTAGGTCTTTTTAATATTTTTCCTACTCATTGATTTCTTTTAATTAACCATATTCAGGGGAAAAAATCCTCAATTTAAAAAGGCCTGAAATATTTCCATTAAAAAAATTAGAAAATATATTTTGTTACTAAAACCAGGAGCAGTCAATAAGAAAGAATTAACTAACAAACTAATATTACTTAAAATACACATTATGCTGGTCTACCTGTTCTTCCAAGATTTTAAAGAGAAAATAGTATATTATCCTTGTCCTAACAAAACTGATAATCTGATTTTTGTTTCCTGCACCATGAGACACTCAGGATACTAAGTTAGAACATTTGCCAGGACACATTTTTCCAGTGTCAAAACCTTAATATATATTAGGGAAAAAGGAGGAAAAACTTAAAAATAGGAAAGGAAGAAAACACTGTTTTTTTGTCTCTGTGTAATGTGTGTTATGTCAGATTATTTTCACATACTTTTTGTAATAATTTTAATAAGCAGCTAACACTGGGAATTTACTTTGTATCAGGCACGGTGCCTCGTGCTTTGTAGGCATTTCCTCATTAAATTCTCAGGATTCATGTAATTTTTCTAAGATCATGAAATTAGTAAGTAGTACAGCTAGCACACAAATCCAGTGCTGTTTGAATCCAGGTTCTGAGCTCTTCCCACTATGCAAGCCTCACTCCCATTTTTATCATTTTTTGCTCATAGGACCTATACAAAGTAGCTGTTTCAAAACTCCTTTGCCAGTGAAAACACTGTTGCCTGAAGAGGATACATGTTTTGCCCATAGAGTGGGTTACTGTTTCTTAGTGACATACAATTCCTAAATCTATTTCCTAGCAATGTCTTACTTATTGCTAATGGTAGTGAGTGAAAAATATGAAGGCTTATAATCTGTCTCTTTAACATGCAGAATTTTATATAACACTCCACAAAAACTCCCTTGTTATTTAACATGAAATAATGGAAAGTTAGAAAAGAAGGATAGAAATTGTCATCTTAAGGAGTCCCTGGCAGCTTCAGAGTTATAGCATAGATCCCTCCCTTCTTTTGCAGGGAATGACTGCCCAAGAAAACAGTGTGATGATGTTTGCTCTTTAAGCTGCACCACTGCCTTCTTAGGCTGCCCACTCCTTAGTGTGACCGTATCTGTGCTTAGACAGAAAAGACAAAAGCAAAGACAGAAATTTTGACAAGAGAAATGGTTCCTAATTTCCTCCATGCAATAGACCCTATTCATGTTAGTCTTGTCAATCAGGTTATGCAACAACAAAAGAACAATTCATGTCTTGCCAGAGAAGAACGCTAGTGAAGGATTCTGAAAATCCAGAAGGCATTTGATGTGACAGCTTTAGCGATTCCACTTACCAACAGTGTAATAAACTAAAGCAAGGCGGTGATAGTGCCAATCATAATAAATAACTCCCTAAACAGAATGCTATGTCCAGGATTCCCAACATGTAGCGATTCCACTTATCAACAGTGTAATAAACTAAAGCAAGGCGGTGATAGTGCCAATCATAATAAATAACTCCCTAAACAGAATGCTATGTCCAGGATTCACAACATGTTGATTATTTGTGTCTTAAAAGAATCCATTGTCTGACCAAAGGCTAGCATTATGAATAAATGATTACAAAAAATAAAAAGACAGTAATTTGTTTCTTGCTAGTAAATACTTTGAATGAATGGCTCACAAAAATTATTCAGCTGTCACTGACATTTCGATTAAGAAAACTGATAGGTGGGAGATATTTTTTATGACTTTGAGAACTCACTCCCAGAGAACCCACATATACGTTCCCTGATACTTTGTAGGTGACTGTCTACGGAGTATCATTCAAAAAGTACAAAGCAGATGAAACAACTTTCTCCAGCTTCTCATACCCTCTTTCTTTTCTCTGGTTCTATCCCATTACCCCATAAGCATGTGTGCACATGTATGCATACACATAAGCTTTAACTAAAGGGTACCACTAACACAGACTGGTCCTTGGAGGGGCTCCAGTGTTGAGGCCTGGGTGCAAGCCCAAATTGTTATGATACCTAAAACTTATGTGCTATCTAAAGGAGAAGCATTTCAAGGGGAAAATTCAAAAGTGCCTGTGTTTCAACTTTAAAGGGTTTTATTTGCCTAAAATTAACTAAGTTTATGTTTTCATCCAAAAGGCTGATGAGGGCACTAAGGAAAAATTAAGTTAAATAATCGAAAAATAAAGATGGCTGCATATGTTGTATGCCTTTATCTGAAGGTGGCAAAAATGAAAAGGTCTTCAGATACCTGATCTCATTTAAGCATGGGATTCATGCTGTTCAGTAGAACTTGGGTCCCCGATGAAAACGTTCTATGTTAGTCTATCCAGTATATTAGCCTGTAGCCTCATGTAGCCATTAAGTTCTTGAAATGTGGCTAGTGTAATAGAGGAATTACATTTTAAATTTTATTTTCAATTAATTTAAATGTAAATGTAAATGTCCACACATGGTTAGTGGCTATCATATTAGACAATACAAGTCATTGTCTTATCTCATTGTATTTCACAAATGAAGAGGTGAACTCTGAAATGCTCTGAAATATCTTTAAATGATGTGGCTAGTAATGAAAGATAACGTCTTGATTCCTAGACTGGAGTCCTTCCTAGGAAGCATGTTGCTTACCTTCCAACACTTTAGGAAAGATTATCTGGGCTAAGATTAGGGTTCTAGGAGAATGAGCCTGAGCAGGGATATTTAGGAGTGGGTAAGGGCATTGTTGATGTAAAAGGGATTTGGAAAGGGAAGGTAGAGATAGCCAGTGCCAACTCCACTGTTTTCACATCACTGGCAAGTACCATTGCTTCCCATGTGGCCAAATCGTCATCTCCTGAGACACTGTAGGAAAACATAAAATGCCAAATGCCACTCTCAGAGAGCTACAGTTTTAAAAGTCTCCTCTGGTCATTCTGATACACGGTCACATGAGGAAACCACTTGCCAAGATCACCCCTTGGAGAGTAAACCTGCAGAAACTAGTGGAGGAGTGAAATGACCAAATGAGTGCTAATAGTTATTGTGTGGCTTCTATAGGCTGCTAAGAAGCTCGTTGTGTCTGTGTTCAAATCCTAGCTCTGTCACTAGATGTGCTACTCAGACAAGCTCTTTATGCCTCAGTTTCTGCATCTATAAAATCAGGATAGAAATTATACTTTTCTCATAGTTTTTGTCAGGATTAAAGGACATAAAGTACTTACAAAAGTACCTGGCAGGAAGTACCTATTATATAGATTTTGGCTATTACAGTTTTGTGCACGAGACAAACACTTGAAAAGAAACTGTCAACATAACATAAAAGATGTTCACAGGAACCACAGAAGAGGAGCCATTAGCTCAGCAGGAGCTAACGGAAGGACAAGAGGGACTGGAGAGACAGGAAAATCAATTACTGCATTGTCTGCTTGAACTAGACCAAGGCAATTTCAAAAGAAATCGTTTCTCTGGATTCCAGGGTATCCGTATCTAAATTTTTTCTACTTCCAGCCTTACTGTGAAGGATGCACTGAGGCCAACACAATGGGCTTTTTTCCTGCAGTGAACATTGGGTGGCCCGCCCTGCCCAAGGGTAGCTCAGAGGCTGGGTTTGAGGCCACCCAAGGACGGGCTGCCCAGGAATGAGAAAACAATTACCTCCTTTTCTTTCCCTTTCACAGAAAACTTCAAAACCATCCTGTTGTGGGTTCACATCTGTATGACTTCTACACAAAGCGTGTGTGTGTGGATATAGCATGCCTGGGAGAAATTAAGGCCACTGGGATTTCATGTTCCTGTCATGGTTTTTATAATATTTCCTAGGGAGAAATGTCATACTCTGCAATGACCCATCGCAGTTCTTATTGAAATTGAAGGACAACATAATCCTCAATTACACAATACACTGCTAATTCAGGGAGGATCAGCTTTCATTTGGCTTACTTTTAAAAAGGCAGGGACTACTGCATTTCACTGATGCCCAAATATCTGGAATAAGAAACAGTGCCTGGTGCTCAGCAGATGCTGAATAAATTTTGTTAAGATAATGAGTGACTATGTCACTGCGGCTTCCTATTACAGAGGGTAAACTCTCCCCAGAAAAACCCACAGCCGTTTCTGAGCAGAGCCATTGGAACAGTTATGACTATTGCTTTTAATATTGCTACTTGTTTTTGTCTTCTTTATCAGATGTAACGCTCATATGTTGAAACACATCCAACTTATTCACTGGTTTATTCTTACAGTTTACCAAAGTACGAGGTATATAATAGATGCTCTGTAAATACACATTGAAGAAAGGAAGAAGTAAAGAAAGAGGTTGCTTCCCTTACCAGGTTAATGCAAGCTTTTCTTCTCTCCCATATGTTAGAGAATTGATCTTCTTTTGAAATTTGTCATGGCAATTATTAGGAGTTACTATGTCCAGGTGAAAACCTTCTGATAGTAGTCTGTTTTAAATCTTAAGAGTAGTGAAGATTTTCAGTGCAAAGAGCTACAGAATGTACCAGCAACTCTTTGTGTTACTGATTCTTACAATGGAAACACAAGGAGTCTATGTAGTAGTATCCTCCTTAGTCAATGTCCACATACTGTCTTCATGCTGAAACAGGCACCATGAAAGAGGGATGGCTGGGCGCCATAAGGAGGGCCTGGTTCCAAATCGAATTGTGACAGATTTGAATTCTAAATCTATTTATTGATCTTGCTTTACTCTAAAATATTATTTCAGGTTTTCCTTATGCTCCTAGCCAAATCTGTCGCCCAGAAACTGTTTCTAGGTCCCCCAAGCATGATGTATTATTCCAATTGAGGGACTGTGATTTATAGGCATACCTATTTTATTGCATTTCATAGATACTGCCTTTTTGTAAAAAGATTATAAATCATTCTATTATAAATACTCATGCACATGTATGTTTATTGCAGCACTGTTCACAATTGCAAAGACTTGGAACCAACCCAAATGCCTGTCAATGACAGGGTGGTTAAAGAAAATGTGGCATATAAACATCATGGAATACTATGCAGCCATAAAAAAGGATGTGTTCATATCCTTTGCAGGGACATGGTTAAAGCTGGAAACCATCATTCTCAGTAAACTGACACAAGAACAGAAAACCAAACACCACATGTTCTCACTCATAACTGGGTGTTGAACAATGAGAACACATGTACACAGGGAGGGGGACTTCACACACTGGGACCTGTTGGGATGTGGGGCACTAGGGGAGGGATAGCATGGGTTGGGGGATAGGGAAGGGATAACGTTAGGAGAAATACCTAATGCAGATGACCAGGTGATACAGAGCAAACCACCATGGCATGTGTATATCTACGTAACAAACTTTCATGTTCTGCACATGTACCCCAGAACTTAAATTATAATAATAATAAAGTTTGGAAAAAAAAATGGCAGATTTGTGGCAACACTGCATGGAGCAAGTCTATGCAAAGTCTATGTGTGCCATTTTCCCGACACTATGTGCTCACTTCATGTCTCTGTGTCACATTTTGGTAATTCTCAAGATATTTCCAACATTTTCCTTATATCTGTTATGGTAATCTGTGATCAGTGAACTTAGATGTTTCTATTTTAATTGTTTTGGGGTACCACAAACCATGCTCACATAAGATGGGGAACTTAATCCCTAAATGTTTGTGTCCTGATTACGCCAACAATTTTCCCTTCCCTCATCTCATTCCCTCTCCTGGAGCCTCCTTGTTCCCTGAGAAACAACAACATTGAAATCAAGCCAATTAATAACCCTACAATGGTTGTTAAATTAAGTTTAACCTAAAGCTGCCTCCATGTAATTTTGCCCTAAAGGTTTCTGATACGTAGTAAACTGTAACCTAACTGGATGTCTAAACAGACTGTGAAGTACTCTCATGCCAATCATGTAGTTTCAGCCAATTACAGTCAGCTGTTCAAATAAGGCAAACACCCCAATCTGTAACCACTCCAGCTGCTTCTGTACCTCACTTCCAGTTTTGCCCCCACTTTTCTTGTTCTGTCCATAAATATTCTCGAACCACATGGAAGTACCGTAATGTCTCTGAAAGCATTCTGGTTTGGGAGACAGTCCAATCTGTGAAATATCCTTTTTAAAATTAAATTCTGTTAAATTAGAAAAAAAAATAACATTACAATGTCATCTAAGCACTCAAATGAAAGGAAATTTTATACCTCTCTCACTTTAATCGAAGGTTAGAAATGATTATGCTGAGTGAGAAAAAGATATGTTGAAAACTGAGCTGGGAATGAAAGCTAGGAAGCTAGGCATCTTAGGCCAAACAGTTGGCTAAGTTGTGAGTGCAAAGAAAAGGTTCTTGAAGGAAATTGAAAAGTTCTACTCTAATGAACACACAACTGATAAGAAAGCAAAACAGCCATATTACCAATGTGGAGAATGTTTTCGTGGTCTCAACAGAGGATAAAACAAGCTACAACGTTCTCTTAAGCCAAAGCCTAATCCAGAGCAATGTCCTAACTATCTTCAATTCTATGAAGGCTGAGAGAAGTGAGGAAGCTACAGAAGAAACATTTCAAACTAACAGAGTTTGGTTCATGAGATTTAAGAAATCATGTGCATAATATAAAAGTGCAAGATGGTAACTCTGGTTTCTCTTCAGTTCATATGAATCTTTCTCCTTTTACTAAAAGTGCAAAGTGAAGCAGCAGTTGCTGATGTAGACGCTGTAGCAAATTATCCAGAAGATCTGGCCAAGATCATTAATGAAGGTGGCTACACGATACAACAGATTTTCAAAGTAGGTAAAATAGCCTTATATCATATTGGAAGAAGATGCCATATAGAATTCTTACAGCTAGAGAAGAGAAGCCAGTGCCTGAATTCAAAGCTTTTGAAGGACAGGCTGACTCTCTTATTAGAGACTAATGGAGCTGGTGACTTTAAGTCGAAGCCAACATTAATTTCCCATTCTGAAATCCCTAGGGTGCTTAAGAATTATGCTGAATCTAATCTGTCTGTGCTCTATAAATGGAACAAAGCATGGGTGACAGCACATCTGTTTATAGTATGGTTTACTGAATATTTTTAAGCCCATTAGCGATACCTACTGCTCAGAAAGATTCCTTTCAAAAATGTTACTGCTCATTGACAATGCACCTGGTCACCAAGAGCTCTGATGGAGACATACAAGGAGATTAACATTGTTTTCATGTCTGCTAACACAAAAGCTATTCTGCAGCCCATGGATCAAGGATTAATCTAGACTTCAAGTCTTATTATTCAAAAATTACCTTTTGTAAGGCTAACAGCTGCCATTGACAGTGATTTTTCTGAAGGATCTGGGCAAAGTAAATTGAAAACCTTCTGGAAGGAATTTGCCATCCTAGATGACATTGTGAATGTTTGTGATTTATGGGAAAAGGTAAAATTATCCACATTAATTGGGGGATGGAATAAATTGATTCTAGTCCTCATGAATGACTTTGAGGAGTTCAAGACTTAGGTAGAGGAGTAACTGCAGAGATGGTGGAAATGGCAAAACAAGTAGAACTAGACGTGGAGCCTGAAGATGTGACTGAATTTCTTCAATCTCATGATTAAACTATAATGAATGAGGAGTTGCTTCTTGCAGATGAGTAAAGAAAGTTTTTTTTTGGAAATGGATCTACTCCTGGCAAAGATGCTGTGAACATTGCTGACATGGCAACAAAGCATTCAGAAAATCACATCAACTTAGTTGGCAAAGCAATGGTGGGGTTTGAGAGGATTTAATCCAATTTTGAAAGTGGGTAAAATGATGTCAAAGAGCATCGCATGCTGCAGAGAAATTTTTCATAAAAGAAAGAGTCAATTGATGTGGTCAACTTCATGGTTTCTTATTTTAAGAAACTGCCACAACATTCAGCAACTGTTGCCCCATTAGCCAGCAGCCATCAACATTGAGGAGACTCTCCACCAGGAGAAAGATTAGTTCTCACTGAAGATTCAAATGGTTGTTAGCATTTTCAGCTCTAAAATATTTTTAAATTAAGGTTTTCACACTGCTGTTTTAAACATCATGTTATTACATACTTAATAGATTATGGCATAGGGTGAACACAACTGTTATATGCAGTGAGAAACTAAAAATTCATATCATGTATTCTATTATCATGTTCATTTTATTACAGGCATATCTCTGAATATGCCTGTAATTGAGCATTCCCATAATTATAAACTGTGATACAGGATATGAAGGAAAAGTGCAACATGTCAGGAGGCTGTGTAATAGAGATATCTGGTCTAAAGGGGTGAGACACCCTGAAAAATTGCTTTTATTGCTGAGAGCTGGAGAAAGAAAAGTTAACCAGGAAAGGGAGAGGAATCTGGAGGAGGAGCCTCTGGCAGCAGGAACAGAATGGCAAAGTCCAAGATATGGGAAGGATAGGGGCCCATTCAAAGAATGGAAAGGACAATTAATAGGAACACAGTATAGGAAGGAGTGAGGTGTATAAGAAGAAACCAGAGAAACAAAGGGGCTAATATTGAGGTTTTCTACCTTGACACTGTTGATTAACGTTTGAGACTGGATGATTGTCTGTTGATTGACATTTGGGGCTGGATGATTCTCTGCCCTTTGCAGAAATTTAGCAGCATCTCTGGCCTCTGCACACTAGATGCCAGTCACATCCCTTTCCTTCAGTTATCACAACTGAAAACATTTCCAGATATTGCCAATGTCGCCTCGTGGAGGTAAGGGTGAAATCATTGCCCCCAGGTAAGAGTCACTGTTTTTGATCATGTAAGCTCTTTAGGTCATATATGGATTGAGGCCTTTATAGGCAGAGCAGTAGGAACATCCCAAAGGATTTTAATAGAATCCTGTCATAGAATATGACAGATCTATGGCACAAAAGATAAGGACATTTTCTTTCTCCTATAAAATAATCATTTTACCTCTTCACATAGCCCCCCTCCAGCTATATCAAGATAAAAATTTTATGTGTTATTCTTATATCCTGCCACTAAAATGCATATGCTTAGCTATCAATTATGTTCAAAAAGTACCCAAACATTGCTTTTGAGCATATTGTGTCACGACTGCAAAGTTATAATTATGAATCCTTCAGGGTTCATTACCAATTCATATGTTCACTAGCTTAGAACTTTCAGAAATGTGTTTTGGGGAATCAAATGTATATTATGGCTCTAATTCTGAAAGAGAGATGTTTGGTAAGCTTTGTGACTATCTGATTTTTCTTGCATTAATCAAATGACAACTCTTTTTTGGTTAGAAAGGCTCTTCAAATTCTTTTACCATTTTATTCCTAAGACTCTTTAAATGGTGTTTTTTTTTTTGGACTTGGCATTCAGTAAAACCAAATGTGGAACACATACTCTGTCTGGCCAAAGGAAAACTGGCCTTGATTCCAGCCTCAGATATTTAAATAAACTATTGTTGGTGGATGTATTCTTCTTCTGTAGATAGAAGACGACATTGAAGAAAGCATCTTGGCTCAGAGATGGTGAGGAAATACTGAAAAGCTATGTTTAAATATGCAACTTGGCTAGGCACAGTGGCTCATACCTGTAATCCCAGCATTTGGGAGACCAAGGTGGGAGGACTGCTCAAACCCAGGAGTTTGAGACCAGGTGGGAAACATGGTGAGACCCTGTTTCTACAAAAAAATTAAAAAATAAATAATAAAGTAATAAAAATTATCCCAGTATGGTGGTACATACCTGTAGTCCCAGCTACTAGGGAGGCTAGGGTAGGAGAATCACTTAAACCTGGCAGGCTGAAGCTGCGTAAGCTATGATCATGACGCTGCACTCCAGCCTGGGTGATAGAGCAAGACTCTGTCTCAAAAAAGTAAACAAACAAATATACACCCTTTTGGAGAGCTAGTGGTTGATTCTTCTCAAAAGGCAGAACCTCTGGGGATTGGGTAGAGGGAGGGAGAGGAGAAGGAAAGAGGGGTTAAAGCTGCTGAGGGCAATAGGAGGGAGGAAGGATAATAGAATCCAATGCTGTCATAGAGGGGAGGAATGGAAAAACACTGCGTGGTGCTTGTTGTTAACCTATTTCATTCCTTCAGGAGAGTGGTGTTGAGTGATACAGAATTCTAGCAGGAGAAATTGACCTAAAATGCTTTGAAGAAAGAATCAGGGAGTAGACTTAGTGCCTGGCGTAGGAGTTGGTGGATGCAGAGTCTCTAACATACTGCTTGGAAGAAGTTTCTGCTGTGCATAAATGTCCCAGTGACCAACTGTTCCAGTTTGCTTGGGCATTCAGGATTTTATGAGACATTGAACTTTCAGTGCTTCAAACCCAGAGAGTCACAGGCAACCAAGACAGCTGGTGAGCCTACACACAATGACACTTTTCACAGAGGATCATGACAAAAATGCAGGGGGCAGACACAGCATCAGTCGTGACACCACAAGCAGCAGCAGCAATGGAACTAATTTGGGGATGAGCCACAGTACACAGAACAAGTGCTGCTTGGGCCCAAGTAGTTGGTGGTGTGAGCTGTGCTGAAGGTGGCTGCAAAAAGTTTTTATGAATTCTTCTCTTTCCCCTTAGGGCTCTACCATGTTACAGAGAGATCTAGGGAGCAAAAATAGGTGGAGAGGTAGAGAACCAAATAAATGATCCATATTTGAGATTGATTGCACATCTTTCTGGTCTCATATTTACAATTGATACAGATTATTAAAATTATCATGGATCTACAAAAATATATATTACTGGCTGGGTGTGGTGGCTGACACTTGTAATCCCAGCACTTTGGGAGGTTGAGGTGGGTGGATCATGACCTCAGGAGTTTGAGACCAGCCTGGCCAACACAATGAAATCTTGTCTCTACTAAAAAAAAAAAAAAAAAAAAAAAAAAAAAAAAAAAAAAAAAAAAAAAAAAAAAAAAAAAAAAAAAAAAAAAAAAAAAAAAAAAAAAAAAAGAAAAAAAATATATAGATAGACAGATATAAATATATAGATATAAATAGACAGATATAAATAGACACATATATAGATAGAAATATCTATAGATATATAGATAGAAATATCTATAGATATATAGATAGAAATATCTATAGATATATAGATAGAAATATCTATAGATATATAGATAGAAATATCTATA